>JANHGB010058366.1:0-23952 GCA_026283785.1 Coracopsis vasa | reverse complement strand
AGAGGGTTGCAACTAAATGGCCTTTAAGGTCCCTTCCAACTGATACTATACTGTCATTCTATATTGTCCATCATATTTGAAAAATCATGGCAGTCAGGTGAAGTTCCTGACGACTGGAAAAAGGGTAATATATCCCCCATTTTTGAGAAGGGGAGAATGGAAGACCCAGGAGTTTACAGACCAGTCAGTCTCAACTCTGTGTCTGGCAAAATCTTGGAGCAGGTCCTCCTGGAAACCATGTTAGGGCACATGAAAAACAACGAGGTGGTTGGTGACAACCAACGTGGCTTCATTAAGGGTAAATTCTGCCTGACCAATTTGGTGGCCTTCTGTGATGGGGCTACGGAACTGATGGATAAGGGCAAAGCAGTTGACGTTATCTACCTGGACTTGTGCAAAGCGTTCGACACTGTCCCACACGACATCCTTGTCTCTAAATTGGAGAGACATAAATTGAATGGATGGACCACTCAGTGGATAAGGAATTGGCTGAATCAGCACATGCAAAAAGTTGTGGTCAATGGCTCAATGTCCAGCTGGAGACAGCTAATGAGTGGTGTCCCTCAGAGGTAGGTGTTGGGACAGATCCTGTTCAACACCTTCGTTGGTGACATGGACAGTGGGATTGAGTGCACCATCAGCAAGTTTGCCAATGACACCAAGCTGTATGGTTCAGTTGATACGCTGGAGGGAAGGAATGCCATCCAGAGGGACCTTGACACGCTTGTGAGGTGGGCTGATACCAACCTGATGAAGTTCAATAATGCAAAGTGTAAGGTCCTACACCTGGGTCGGGGCAATCCTGGGCACAGCTACAGGATGGGCTGAAATCCCTGGCAGTGTTCAAGGCTAAGCTGGACAAAGCCTTGGGCAACTGGACTAGCGCAGGGTGTCCCTGCTCATGGCAGGAGGGTTGTAACTAGATGATCCTTTTGAACCCAAACCATTCTATAATTCTATGATTCTATGTTTCTATGATTCTAGAAGTCTGTAATTCTATGACTGCATGAATGCAAATATCACTACTATCTTCAAGAAGGGCAAGGGAGGCCCAGGGAACTATAATGATGTGACTGGCTTTGTAGATAAAAGGAGGGCAGTGGATATTGCCTACCTTGACTTCAGCAAGGCTTTTGACAATGTCTCCCACAAGATCCTCATAGAGAAGATAATGAAATAGGAGCTAGAAGAGGGGATAATGAGGTAGGTGGATTGAGAACTGGCTGCATGACCAGGTCCAGAGGGTGGTGATCAGTGTAATGAAATACAGCTGGAGGCCAGTAAGTGGTGATGTACCCTGAGACTCAGGAGTCAGTACTATCTCTAATAGTGTTTGACATCTTTATTAATCATCTATATAATAGGGTACAGTGTACCCTCAGCAAGTTCGGTGATGACAGGGAGAAGTGGCTGACAGACCAGAGGTTTGTGCTGCCATGCAGAGGGACCTTGACAGGCTGGAGAGACAGACTGACAGAAATTTCATGAAATCCAGCAAAGGGAAAGATCAAGTCCTGCACCTGATGAAGAGGAATCCTAGGCACCAGTATACAATGGGGGCTGGAAAGCATCTTTATAGGGAAAGATCTAGGGGAAGAATTTAGGGTTCCTGGTGAGCAACGTTGAATATGAGCCAGCAATGCACCCTTGCAGCAAAGAAGAACAATGGTATTCTGGGCTGCACTAGACAAAGTATGGCTAGCAGGTCGATGGAGGTAATCCTTCCCCTTTATTCAGCACTGGTGAAACCGCATCTGGAGTACCATGTCCAGTTCTGGGCTCACCAGTCCCAAGAGACTGGTAGAACTACTGAAGAGAGCCCAAAGAAGGACCATTAAGATGGCTAAGTGGCTGGATAACCTATCATATGAGGAAAAGCTGTGAGACCTGGGATTGTTTAGCCTGGTGAAGGCTTAGGGGGAATCTTATCAGTGTATATGAATATCTGAAGGGAAGGTGTAAAGAAGTCAAAGCCAGACTCTTCAGTGCTGTCTAAGGAAGTTACAAGAGATAATGCGCACATACTGAAATACAAGAAATTCTGCTTAAACATAAAGAAAAAAACTTTTACTGTAAGGGTCACTGAACTCTTGAACAGGCTGCCCAGGGAAGTTGTAGGGTTGCCCTTCCTAGAGATATTCAAAGGCTGTCTTGACATGGTCCTAATCAACTGGTTTTAAGTAACATTGCTTTAGCAATTAGTGATATTAGTGATAGTTGAGATATACACATTCAGCTAGTTTGGGAAGGTGTTGGAGAAAACATGCTGTCATTCATTTTACTTTTTGAGTTTTTTAAAGATTCAAGTTCTGGATATTTCTTTTAGTTTCACTCAAATTTTCATGAGTTCTGTGTCCCAAATGTGTGTTGCACAACGATCAACAGTCGATTTGGAAAGAGTTCTATAATTTATTCATTGATTACTTTTTTCATATTGAAGGCATATTATATACAGGAAATGAATATATGTATCAGTAGAATGATATCCAGCCTATTAGGAAATCAAATAACACAGATTTTGTGAAACAGGGTTCATCACAGAAGAAATAGTGCAAAAATGAAATCCTAAGGAAACATAAATCAAAAAATGTGTGGTGTGAATTATTAAGAAAAAATAATTTTTTACATGTATGAACAAAATTCAAAATGCATTTTATCCCTTTCCAGCATAGGAAGAGATTTCCTATTTTGATCGTGGATTAAAATGTTAGAAAAGGTTTAACTATATGCCCCAAAAGTTTCCTTGTAGCCTCCACAGTCAGGCCTACTATTCAGGGAGTATTTTGTACTTGAAAATGAAGGGACATCCAGTGATGAAAGCATTAAGATTATCAGTAGAATATCTAAGTTTAATTCTTGTCTCCATCACAGACTTTTTGTGCAACTTGTAGAAATGCAATTGTTCTGTGCTACAATGCCTCATCTCTATTCTTCAGAAGAAAGAATGTGTCTGCCTTGTCTGTAAAGGCTTTGAAGCAGAGACTATCTCCTTGAATGTATTTTCTAGCATAAAGTACAATGGAACCTCTGATTTGTGTTAGGGCCTTTCAGTGTTACTGTGATACGAATAAATAATAATTAGTAACAGATGTTTTGTCTGCTTTTTTTATAAAGGCTAAGTCCATGAAAGAAAGCTAACTTTTCCCTGTAAGTTGAAAAGAACTTCAAAAGTCAAATTTTAGCTATTATTCTAATGAAAAATGAGATGCTTCAAAGAGTATAGCTTCATAAACTTCTCCTGTTTCCTTTAAGCTGCATTAGAGTTCTTACTGTGATTTTAGAGTTTGAGCACACCAAAATATTAAAGGCCCCCACAGCTTGCATTTTTTTCCCTTTAGCTGTACTGTGAAGATGGTATCAAAACCTTCCCCAGAGCCCCCAACCACCCCTATTGTTATAATAAATAAAAAAAGGGGAAGATTTATGAAAATGTCAGTGAGATACTTATGCTATGAGATTTATCAACTAGTAGCTATCAGACATCTTTGTCAGCAACAGTGTTTTGCAGAAAATCAGTCAAATTAAGGCACATTGCATTTATCTTTATTTTGGCAATGCTCTAGTTCACAGACCTCACATTTTTTAAGCAAGAAGGAAACTTAATGTGAATTAATTCCAACAGTCTCAGCATGACTAATGAATTCTTCCTGGCTGTAGACAGAATCAAGAATAAACCCCCCCAAATTATTAAGATAGCATTTTGTTTACAGTTCAGTGATTTGAAGGAAGGAAACTGCTGTCTTAACAGTTGTAGTTAACAATGAAATAAGAATGAATCTCAAGTAAATGATTTTGGAATATTTCATAAAGTAACTCTGATGGTTTGAGGTGCACAGACAGTTGAGAATTGTCAGTGAACTGCTTTAACACTTAACTGATTCTTATCTCCTCATTTGCTGTACTGCATAGTGCCTCATATCAATAGTAACTTTGGAAATGAATGACAGAAAGAACTTACTAGGCCAGCAAGCATAGAAGAAGGAAAAAGTTGTATATAGAGCAGCTAAATTTATACTGAGTTAGAATTATTCCCTGAATTTCTCCTGCAGTTCTGTGACATCCCAAGATCCTAAAGGGGAGAAGGAAGGCATTTGGCTATTTATATTAATGTTAAAGGAAAAACAAATTAGAAATAAAGTTTAAAACCAACAGTTTATTAGATGAAATGGCTCTGATTACTCCTATCATCCTTCTTATCATTAAAGTCTTCCTATTTCGTCTTTTAACATCTTGCTTTCAGCATTCTAGCTGCTTCTCTGCATGTACTTTTTTATCTATTTTAAAACATTTAACATTTCTGCTAAATTAGTGAGTGTAGGATACCTCTACCTCCCATCTTTCCACACACATACACTTTCCCAACATTCCTTTATGTTTTCCCACCATTCCCATTAATGGTAATTGCTAGTTCACTTTTCTCTCTTTAAACCTGAAAGCTTACTGTGAGAAGCATGCTTTAAATGTCAGCACATTTCCTTGACTCAGCCTCATTTTCTTATGCTGTTTGCCAGTTCTGCTTATATAAGAATTGTTGAATCTAACGCCCTAAAGCTCTCTTATCCAGATCCTCATCAAACGTAAATTTACCAACCATCATTGGAAGCATTCGAGCTGAAAAGCTGTCTTTCTATTATTATTCTAAGCTGTCTTACCTTTCAGACTCTAATAGCTGCAAAAAATGCAAAATGGCTCTCTTGACCATATCCCTGCATGGTCTCTGTGTGACCAAGCAGACGGTATCTCTGTATTTGTCCTGAGTGACCCGAACATCCCTTCACCTCCTGTGCACTCTCTTCTGATGTCAGAAGCTCCTCATTACTCTGAGCAGTTGTCCTGCCACCTTTGCTTGACTTCCTGCACATTGGGATTGACTGCTTTTGAGCTTGGAAGAGCTGATCCACAAAAATCAAACAGCTCTTCTGGACCCCTCTTTTCTCCAGAATGCTGCCCATGATATTCTTTCAAGCAGATCCTTCAACTATCAAATATTCTCTTCCCTGCCTGAAGAAGCATACGTTCTGTAGCTACTCCTATAAGCTAGTCTCATCTACTCTGTTTTATCAATCTATATATAAAGTAATAAATACTGTTTATCTTTTATATCACTGCTGCTGATAATATTTTAATTGATTCTTCATGTTGAAGAATATAACGCTAAAAAATTCACCAAATATCACTATATCAATTTCTGCTCTGTAAAATAATTGAAAATGGTATTTACTATTTATTTTGCATGCCGCAAAGAAGCACTGATTGAGATAAGATTGAAGCTATGCATTATAAAAGCATGTTAAAAGAGAATCATAGACTGGTTTGGGTTAGAAGTGACCTTAAAGATTATATAGTTCTAATAGCCCTGCCATGGGCAGGGACACATTCCACTAGACAGGTTGCTCAAAGCCCCATCCAACATGGCTTTGAACACTTCCAGGGAGTGAGCACACAGAAATTCTTGGGGTAATCTGTGCCAGTGCCTCATCAGCCTCGCAGGAATTTTTTTTCCTAATACTTAATCTAAATATTCCCTCTTCCAGCTGAAGGCCAGCTGTTGTCCTGTCACTACATGCCTTTGTAAAAACTCCCTCTCTAGATTTCTTGTTAGACTTCCTCTAGATACTGGAGGGTTCCTCTAAAGTCTCCTTCTCTTCTCCAGGCTGAACAACCCAAACTCTCTCAGTCTGTCTTCAAAGGAGAGGTGCTGCAGCCCTCTGACCACTTTCATAGGCATCCCCTGGATTCGCTTCAACAAGCCCATGTCCTTTATATGTTGGGGCCCCAGAGCTGAACACAGTACTCCAGATGAGGTCTCATGCGAGCAGAGTAGAGGGGCAGAGTCACCTCCCTCAACTGACTGGCCATGCTCCTTTTGATGCAGCCCAGAATGTGGCTGGCTTTCTGGGCTGCAGGCACACATTGCTGGGTCATGTTGAGCTTCTTGTCAATCAACACCCCCAAGTCCTTCTCCTCAGGGCTGCTCTCAATCCATTCTTTATAAAATCATAACAACAGTTGAATTGACTGTGGTTTTATTAATGAAAGTTACGAAGACCATCTTTTTAGCTGCTCTAACCCTACTTATAGTGTCCTCATATTTTCCTCCAAATTTTAAGGCTTCTTTCTACTTCCCTCTGAGCTGCCAAAGTGATTGCTAGAAATGTATTATGCATACCATAGTGACAGATTCAGTAACCTATTGAGCTGTAAAAAAATACACATTTAAAGATGGTCCCTGCTTCAAACCCCTCCTCGTTTGTTATTTCTTCTCAAATGTCATGGTACTAGCAATAAAACCCATCATCCCTCCTTATCACATTTTCTGTCTTCATATCAAGGAGGTAGTGTAACATCCTGGTACTTTGATCAAGAATTTGGCTGCTCATTATGATACTGTGACAGATTATGTCTCTTTCCACTAGGGGTTGTGCTTCTTAGTTACTGGCTCCATCGCCTTTTATCCAAAGCCACAGATAATCAAGCAATAATAATCTCCAGAATAGCTTTTCCCGTTACTGTACTTTTCTATCTGTAGCTGTATTTAGAACACACACAAGTTCTGTGGTGTCTGATGGCATATACTTTTAGCGTCCCCAGATTTCAGTCTTGGTTTCTCCCAGTATTTTCATATGCTGTTATCTTCTCAAGAAAAGTAACACTTTTCTGCAGTACAAGTATATAGCTCTCCTGGCTATATGCAATAAGGTAGGTATTTTCTCAATAATCACATCAGACTGTCTTGCTCTTCTGTCCATGTAATATTTTTACCTTACTCAGTAGTTCACTGTTTTCTGGCAAAGGTTACCTAAATCATGATTTGGATGAAATGTGTTCCCTAAGCCTGTTCTCTAGCCTTGCTAACACCAGAGCATCCTTTTACTTTTACTGTCACCTCATTGTCCTTATCTTTTCTCTCAACAGAATTTGAAAACAAAAATGTAGCTTCAACTCAGCTCTAAGAACTAGCAGTGCTTATCTTCGTATGATGACAGCAGCACAATTTACTGATTATATATTACTACATTTAGTTAGTACTTAGAAATTTGGTTTTGTGGATCTGTTACCTCTTGTTATGCAAATGTGACAAAAAATTGTTCTGGTCCTAAGGATCTTTATTCAGTAACACTACTAAGCTTACCATTTCATTTTTTCCCTATTGTTTATATCACCTTTCATAAAAAGAAGTTATTTTTGTTTATTTTTTACAGAAATCACATCTGAAACTGACCCATTTCACATTGTTAGGCATTTTTTACCGTATTTGGCCAAGGTAGTAAACGTGAACATAACGAAGTGTACTGCATATTAGACTGACATACTGACTGTGCTATAAGACTAAGTAATGTAGTTTGAGTAGATTGTTATGTTCTCAGATCTGTTAGAGATATTATATACATAACTGGGAAGAGGGAAGTATAAATAAAATTGTGATGCATTTTTTATTGACTGACTATGAAATAGTGCATTCCAGGATGACTACAGTAGCATTTGCAAAGCTGAAGTAAAACATATCACTATGTTATTGATTTAGATGCTTAAGTTTGTATTTCTAATAGTAGGACAGTATATTTTTCAAGTGATAATGAGAATTGGCTCTGTACCATTTTGATCCCAGTCACAATTATTACCATAACAATGAATTGCTATTGCACTACTCAGAATTTTAAATATTTCTTTCCATGAAGATGAATTTATTCAAAATCTTTGCCTTTAGTAATAAAAAAAAACCCAAAGAAACAAAAAACTTGTGCAATACTTTTTTTTTTTAAAAAAAAAAAAGATTAATTTTTTCAAGTAAAAGAGAATCCCATCTTTTGTGATGGGAATCCAGTCAAATTTATACTAGCATTTTCAGATTAAGCTACTGAAAATTTGTCAGGAACTGAAGGTAAAAGTCATGACATGTTAGTGAAAAGACCATCTTAGAGGCAAGAAAGAGAAAAATAAAGAGTGTCTCCTGGTTTTCTGTCCAGACTTATCTAAAAGTGAAGTTAAGCTTCAAAGTTATCATTGCCCTTTGACCATGCTGGAGCTGTTTGAATTCAGTGTGAAAATGCTCTCTGATTACACTCTTATAACTTTTTAAAGCAGTGAAGAAAATGTTGAAGGAAAAAAATAATGATTATCCCACAAACCACATATTGGCATTGGACCTAACAATCTCATATCTATTCCTGCTTCTGACTGGCTAACTATGCTCAGTAACTCATATAATCATTTTAATTATCAGCTATTATCTGTTTTATTTACTTAAAGTGACAAATAATTGGAACAGAGACTGTTTTGCAATGTGCTTGCTCAATGCTTTTAAGTAGAATAATCATTTTAATTCAAGTTTCTCTCGCCTTCTCCAAAGCAGTAATCACAAGCACTTCCTGTGTGATTATTAAACACAAAAAGAGTTTCAAGCACTTTTCTGTAGACATTTTAATCTCTTCTAAGAGTTACAGTGCAGAAACCTTCAGTTTGCTATTGACTGAGATACCTTGGCGACACGGATGACCAACAACTTCAGGTAACACACAATTCCTTCTTATGTTTACTATAAGAGATGAATAGAGAAACCTAACTCAGTCTAGTGAGCAATAGTGAAAGTTTATTTTATGAGGGAAAGAAATTATATCTAATCCTTATTTTTTATACACGCAGGGAAGCTTTTAATTAATACAATTTCTGAATGTCTAACTGTGGAAGTGTGTGAACTTTAGATGTTTTCTATGTTGGCTAGTTACTCCACTTTTTTTGATATTTGTACTCGCTGAATTGGTTAAAAAAGAATGATCAGCAAATATAACTGAGCAAATTGCTTTTCCCTCAGCTGAACTGTATAAAAGACCCCAGAGACAAACCAAACAAGCCCAGCATGGTCCCACAGGAATCCAGAAATTTGTTTGGCCTTTTAAAGACTGTCTTCTCTGGGGAAAAAAATTCTGCAGCTGCTTTTAAAAGTTGAGGGTTAAAAGCATTTTTGTTGCTGAGAATGCACATCATAGTACATGTTATGCTTTAATGTGCATTTTAAAATGAAAATACAATATAGCTTCTCAGAATCTTTGGAAAGAATCAAAGACTTGCTTCTGAGGTTGAATGAATTCAGAAAGGTATTTTCAGGCAAAGCTGACTGACACTCCGAATTTCCATTCTGGAAGAAATTTTGATATTTCAAGAAAGTTTTAATTTTGAATGAGAATGAATAGAACTTTTTCTATTTTTCCTTCACTGGAGAAATAACTGTATAAAACTGGAAATGCTTTGTTCTGGTTGTTGGGTTTTTTTTTGGTGGGGGAGGAGAGATTGTGTTATCTTTTTTTCTCAGTGTGTTTGGGCAACTAGGGTAGGAATGAAGTAGATAAAAGTCTTAGGGCTGCAGATACAGTGATATGAGAATAGAATTAGTACTGAAAAATGTTATTATATGTTACCTTTAAAACTGTGATACTGCTATGGTACTGATATGTTGCCCATCACTACTTAGGATCAGTGAAGATATTTCCCATTCTTTCCTGTACTGTAGCTCATCTTCAGCAATTGTGCGGTGCTTGTGATGAACAGTGCTAGAGAGTAGCTTATTTCTGAAAAGACTTTTCTGTGAAAGAGGAGCTACACTCAGCTACACTCAGAAGAGCCTGGGCATTCTATTTCCTGGCATGTGCTTTAGTAAATGAGCAGAGGTGAAAAATAGGATGGCTGTCCTATGTCTCCTGAGCCAAGTGCCCATTCAGACACTTGAACCTTATGTTTCTTATTTTCTTTCCCTAGACAGCTCCTCACTATGCGTGGGTGTCCTGGTTTTGCCTGGGATAGAATTAATTTTCTTCCTTGTAGCTGGTACAGTGCTGTGGGTTTTGGATTTAGTAGGAAAATAAAGTTGGTAACACACCAATGTTTTAGTTGTACTAAGTAGTGCTTACCCTTATCAAAGACTCTTCAGTCTCATGCCCTGCCAGTGAGGAAGGGCACAAGAAGCCAGGAGGGAACAGAGACAGGACACTTGATCCAAGCGAAAGGGATACTTCATAGCATAGAAAGTCATGCTCAGTATATAAACTGGGGGGAGGTGGCCAGGAGGTGCCAATCACTGCTCAGGGACAAGGCTGGGCGTTGATCAATAGGAGGTGAGCAGTTGCATTGTGCATCATTTGTTATATTTTTTTTTATTCTTTCTCTCTATGTTATCATCTCCTTCTAATGACATTATTATTATTGTTGTTGTTGTTGATTATTTCAATTATTAAACTGTTCTTATGTCAACCCAAGTGTTTTACCTTTTTTCTCTTGTTCTCCTCCCCATCTCACCGAAGAGCGGGGAGTGAGCAAGCACCTGCCTCATACTTAAGTACTGTCTGAGGTTAAATCACAACAATGAGAAAATGATGGGTTATCCCAGAGAGGCATTCATATCCTTTTTGTGAAGTTACTGAAGAAAACTTCATTTAGGTTTTCTTGTATATCCTTCTTAAATAGTACCTGTCTTTGCACAGTGTAGTTTTATTTCACAGCTGCTGTGAAATATTTTATCTAACTTGTATGCCCACCACAGCTAACCTGAACGTGGATCAACAACTGAAACATACCATTCAACTCTGTAAAGCAGCACTATTCTAGGAAAAACTTAAAATTATGTATTTTGGAACATATAAGAATTTTGAATTCTAATAGAAAATGGGGAATATGAGCATTATAAGTCCATTTCTGAAACAGTAATTGTAGTTAGTGATGTAAATCATAACTCATTTTCACCCAAATGGTAAGGGTAATCCTAGTAGGTATAATGTATTACTCCTCAGAGAGTGAAGTAATACTGAATACAGTGATCTATTAACTTAGCTGTATTTGAGGCATATCAAATTTTCAATATATTTTAGGTTAGATTTTGATGGTCATTGCCCATAGTAATCTGTTAGCTTTAGCTGTCAAAAAAGTAGGCATCAGGTTTAACCAAATAGTTACACTCTCTGCATAGTCAGAGGTTGCAGAAAAACATCTACCAAATCTACAGATCTACACAATTAATGTAGTTCTCTCTCTAACTTATACATGTTAAATATTAGGTAAAACCATTGATGCTCTATGTTGTGATAATATAGACTGTTTCCTTTTAATTTTCTTGTGTATCTTATCCCAATGTCCCTGGAACTCAGAATTTTGCAACTCATTCGTGTGCTATAAATAATTTTCCTTTCTGTTACTAATATATACATTGCCTCTAAATTGTAATTTACTTTCATATTAAGTAACGTGATAATAAAAACTTATAATAACACCAGCTGCAGCATGGGTGCATCTGCAGGCCCCAGTGTCTCCTGGGATGTACCTGCTCTGATGTAGGACCTATGTGGTCTGTCATCCCTTCAAGGGGTGTACCTGCTCTGGCATGGGTCCTTCAGGAGCCTCAGTTCTTTTGGAGGAATAGACATGTGTGCCTGCTTCATCATGGAGCACCTCCTCCTCCTTTGGTGTTCCCTCTCTTGTTTCTCACTCTGTTCCCTCCTCCTGTCTCTCATTGTCTACCCTTACTTAAATAGGTTTTCACAGAACCACCACGAACTTGGCTAATGGTTCAGCTTTGGCCTGTGGTGGATCTGTTGTGGAACTGGCCTGAACTGGCTATGTCTGGCACAGAGCAGCCACTGGTCTCTTCTCACAGAAGCCACCTCTGCAGCCTGCCTTGTACCAAAACCCTTTGGCCTACACCCAATATATTAATGATGAGCACAAATCAGTTGCCTGAGCCCTGGCCTCTGGTGTTATCTGGCATACCCTAAGGTACCCTGTATGACCATATGGAGATAACAACTATGTCATAGAACCTGCAGGAGACCTGTTAAAGCAGCAGCTGAGGGTCAGAGCACTAGTTGCCTGTGTGTAGACAACTGAATTGCACTCCTGAAGTCTTTGATGAGATCATTTAAATATCCTATTACTAATTTGCAGAAATCAGGTGTTCCAACATCTAATTCTGAATGTCTCTAAATTTCTGGTGTTTCTAGCCTAGAAAGATGCAAAGTAACACAAGTTTTTACCTGTGTAAGATCTTGGCTAAAGAGAATATAGAAGTATCTTATGCAGAAAGGGAAAGCGTTGGGGTGTAAGTAGGTTACTAGTTGAGTTCCTCAAAGCTTGGTTCAGAATTGATGTAATTTAATATATTCATTTATGATTGGCACAAGAAGTAAAAATGTTTTAATGAAATTTGCTGATGGCATAAAGGTGAGAAGAACTATAAATACAAAGCAGCACTTGAATATTGTGCAGAGTTAAGAGACCTTGAGGACTAGAGTAATAGAATTGGAATAAGATTTAATAGTATGAAATAAGAGGTCACAGAATTTGCCTTGTCATCTTACCCATCATTAACTAACTGTTTAAAACTCAGAGGCCTACATTAAGTTGTTCACCTGGGCTTCATCAAATAATCATAGAGAAATGTCTCTACCAGGACACTTAACCTATGCTACAATAGTTATCTAAAATAGGTTGTATTGGCTTTTAGAGATGTCTTCTCACTACATTGCTTTTGGAGGAAAACTAGATGTTTGCTTACACTAGATCCCCATGAATCCCAGCTTCAGGCTTAATGCTTGCTATATGCTTATAGCTCTTCAGCTGGAAAAAGAAAATCCATTAACAACCACCAAATCATGAGGAGCTATCAATGTATTACAGCTTCAGAGAATACAAATATGTCCCTTGGATACATCAAGCTTAATATTTCTGAGAAACAAAAGGAAAGGATGAATATCCCTGTAGGTATTCCTTGTGGAATATCTTCTAAGATCTTCACCATTAATATTCAAGAAATAGAAATGAATTGAAAGAAATGCAAAAAATAATGAGGGAAAAAAATTTAAAAGATGACCCTACAAGAATATTTTTCACATAGCAAATTTGAGATAGAGGTCTGAGAGTTTGTGCTGATCTGAGTCAATGCACATACCAAACAGAACTGTTCCATGTGGCATAGCACTGATGAGTAGGGTTAAAAACCGTAACAGCTATATTAGTGCAAGACTGTGCCTCACAGCAAGGCTTGATTGGCTTGGACAAAATATGTCACCAGCTGAGGTGACTCTTGTTTTCAAAGTTGTCATGGCAGTAGCCAGTGCCAGCATGTAGACAATAGCCAGTAGCAGCCCTTTTAGTCTCAATTGCACAGTATGGAACTTAGATTAGCCTTCAGAACAGAAGGTTGAGTTTGTAAGTGGTTTGACAATATATCAGACATTTTTCAAAAATATTGAAATCTGTTTTCAAAAGTCTTCCTTCAGTGTCATGCCCACTATTTATGTATGTATTTAGTTTTTCAGTAGACTAAAGTTGCTAATACAAGTATCAGTTCTTGACTAGTGCTGTTTAGAAACAGAGCCACCCTCACAACATGAGCTTCATGTTGAATGTTGGGTATATGGGGTATGGCACAAGTTGCTGCTTTTTAAGCAGTTAAATGTTTTGTGTAGCCCAGCTTCTGCAGGTATTCTTTAAAGCATTATAATTTCCATAATTTTGAAGATCCCCATTTTCCTTCAAAAACTGTTTTGCTTGCAGACACTTATGATTTTCTTGAAACCTTTCAGATTATTTCTGGCTAATTGAGTAGAATTTTCACTTTGTGATTTCATTACAGTAATAGCATTAAAAATACAATTGTTAGTTTGAATATTACCTGAGAAGGGAACAATAAAATGCACAGACTGAAAAAGTCCCAAGACACTGTAAATCATTCCCTTAGTGGGACCAAAACTGGCTAAGACTTGGAAGGGCTTTTTTGATTTACACACAACAAAGATCTGACCCATATTTATTGTCAAAACACTGTGCTGTAGTCTGCAAAAATATATGAGAGAGAACATTTGTCTGGCTGACAAAAGCATGTTTCTTTAGAAAAACTGTTTAACTCAAAAGTTCAGGTAGCTTTGCATATTTCTAGTAACCCATGGATGACATCTGAAAATTAAGTCTGACCTGAAAGTTGAGGGAGAAGTTCTCTCAAAATAGGTTAGACTTATGGTAGGGGTGGGAAATGAACAGTGCTGCCAACTAAGAGAAATATCTCTTTGACTCCGTCTTGTGTTAAGATGCTACCTTGAACTTGCAGATTGAGGAGAAATAATGTGTCTTGGAAATACACTATTTTGATGAATGCCATCTACTGGAATAAAGCCAGTTGTATTTGCTTTCTTCCTGTTGTCAGCGTCTCAACACTGAACATGAACTCTACCACGGCAAACTGTCAGAGTAAGTTATTTCTAGTCTGTAATGAATGTTTCTATCACATGTTATGATTGAATTGAGGTCTCAAATGTGCATGGTATACATTAATTTTCTTTTTCACCATGGTACAGATTTTTTTAAGGTTAGCATGAGTGTGAACACCTCTCTAACACTACTTTAACAAAAAAAACCTGAAGATAAAACTATCTCTATAAAAACTAGACAAATTCTGTCCATATGTGTACGTATGCTTTACAATTGAGGTTTTGAAAAAAAGTAGGGTAAAATTTTCTAATAAATAATAAAGGCAAGCTTTACAGATATTAAATTATCTGAAAATTTAGTCACATAAAATTAATATTGTTGAGAATAAGATGAGGGTAATATTTAGATGATATTGAAATCTTGCACAACAGAAAGTTTAAAAAAAAAAAAGTTAATGAAAATGGGAAAATATAAAGCTTAGATTTAATTAAGTATGTTTAATTGTCTAGACTAAAAAGAAAGAAGATGAGGAAGAAATTTTTACAAGCATATAAAAACAGACTGAGAGTTTGAATGAAATGTTTTGGGTTCATAAAATTTCTTTTAATATTCCCCCATTTTTCCAACCATTTCCTTGTCAGTGTGTTCTCTCCTTTCCCCTTGAATTACTATGCCTCCTTCTTTCCCTTTGTATACCAGATGGAATATTTCATATTTTGTGATTTTTTTCTAAAGAAAAACAATGTTTTGAAAGGATCCTGTTTACCAGTTTGAATGAATATTTTCTCTACTGTTTTACAACTGATTTAACCTTAATTAAAATACAAAAAACATTTAGGAATGAAGGATGAGCTATGTGGATATTTGCTTCCTAAATAGCCTGAGGTAGCTAAGCTACTTGATTGAATTTCCATAGTTTATACAGCAAGACATAGATTCTAGTCTTTACCTCTCTGGCATTTTCAGAGTGGGATGAATTTCTTTCTGAAAGTGTCTGTTTCTTTCTGTGAAGAGGTATGTTAGGACTGCTAGGTTCTCCTCAGTGCTAATGTTTTCTTGAACCATAAGGTAAGGCTCTTGGAATCTTATGTGATTATGACAAAGTCATGACACCAGCTCATGGCAACCTGTAAACCTTGGGCAAGCACCCCAGATCTCATGGAGTATCTTCCCAGACTAAGCCTGAGTCTTAGGTTTAGGGGCTCTGGGTGGACAAGGGCAAAGCAAATGCAGCAACAAATTGCATAATATAGATATATGGTCCTCAGGATAATTTTTCTTACTTTCCTTATCTATTGCTATCACACCGAATTAGTCACTAATGCAAACACAGCCTAAAATAATCACATTATTCCACATGTAAACCTCCACAGTTTTGCCTTACTGTTTTATAAAACTGTCTTAACTGCTAAGCCAACTAATTATCAAATGTGCTTGACTTTTAATTTGTATTTATAATGACAATAAAAGATGTTTCAACTATTTATTAAAATACCCTTAAAGACTGGAAATGTGGATGTAATTTTCAGCACAGCCTTAAGAACTATACGTTGAAGAGACAGGGTGCTACTGTATGTGAGAATTGTTTAAGCCAAGTGTATACATATTCCTTAAAAGTTCACATAGAAACAGTGCTCAAGATAAAAAAAAAAAAAATAAATCAATATGACTCAGTTTTCAGTGGAATGTTGTAAAAAAACCCAAAGAGGGTAGAAATCTATTTGGCAATGTGTAATGTAGAGCAGTTTATCTAGCAATCTGTAAGCATTCTGAGGTATATTTTGTTAGTCCATGCTATGTCTGACATCTAACCACTCAATGCACCCAACTACATTTCCTGATTAGTTGGCCTGTTACATGAAAATCACCACAAAATAGTAATTTGTAACTATTCAAGTTCTAAAACCAAGGCAGGATTTCCCTGTAAAAGCTCGAGATTGATAAAGTGATAAAGAACTTACCAAGTCATGACACCAGAGAAATATTCACTAAGACTAATTCTTATTCTTCTTGTGTAGAAGGTGATTGGTGATTAGACCAGGTATAGACTAACCAAAAATCCCAAAAATAGCAATGATGCCTAAAGACAGACTAAACCAGTAGCATACCAACTTTAAAAATTGGAACATCACAGCACATTGCTGCCATCAGCAAGCTTAAAAAATTACTTCAGTCTCTTGTTTGCAAAGTTAAGACAGAAAATAAATCCAGTTTGGGGAAGCTTGTTAATGGGAAAGAAGGTTTTGCCTCTCCAAAAATATGCCTGCAGATCTTTCCATGTCTTGAGGGCTACTCTTTCTTCCTACAAATCTTCAGAAGTCAACACTGAGTGAAGAGAGACCAATACTTTTCATTCGCAGCTCCCCTGCCACATCTTTTGTTGCTGTAGCATGACATCCTTCTAAATTGCATTCTCTCACTGTTGTCTGACTGTGACATGAGATCACAGAAAATAGAAGCACCCATGAGGGATTAAAAGAAACTACGAGGTGAAGAGTGAGAAGACTTGAAAAGGAATGGCTCCTCTGAACTTTACTTCTTTGTTTTGTACTATTCGTCTCCTCTAGTGTCCTCTGCCTTCAAGAGAAATATACACCATCTGATCTTTTTTGAGTCACTATCATACTCTAATAATTCCTTGACTTACTGCATGATTTACCACATTCTTTCACTTTGGAGTGTGCATAAAACATGCTCCAAAAGAGAGTATTTGTACAGTTCAAGTAACTTGGAGATTACCTAGAAAGTTATATTACTATATCTAGGATAGTCTTCTAAAGGTTTGAAAGGGACTCATTAATGGCAGTTTCAGGAATAATTTTTAGATATTCACACAATCTCCTTGGAACTAGAAGACTACACATTTCATAGGCAACACTTCTGCCACTTGAACATGTTTTTTATATATATATATAACATGTTCATATAGCAGGCATATATATATATAGTATGTACCATGTGTTTTTTATGTACTGACATCACACATTTGATTTCTTTTCTTGGGTCAATGGGGTACTGAGCTAAGCAGTCTAGCTTAAAGTAACAAGTCATTGAGTGATGTGCTACCTATTTTGTGACTTTACTTTTGCTATGTTGATGTTATAGTTTCAATCTTTTAGTTCTCAGTGCTATACTAATTTTTATGTACTAAATAAAAGCTACAGACAATCTGACATTACTGGAGTTAAGGGAGCAAATCCACAGCAGAATTTGTTATAATAACAGTTGTATGCCTAATAAGCAGTTTTGGAAACATGCTATCTGTACTTCATATGCACTGCAGTTTATTTATTTGGCTTGAGGAATCCATCTATTAACACAATTTGCAAGATATGCAGTTTCCTGATTACAGGGGAAGCTTCAGGCAACTACTTGATTTCAAATGTGAACATTAGATTGGGTGTTTTCAAAGCCATTTTTCTCTCCATCGTGTGCCACTACTTCTACCTGCCAACATTTTATCAACATGTTTTCAATGGGAAATTCATTTCATACTTGCTTCTGGAGTTTATTCTAACAGCTGAATAGCCTGAACATGTTCAACATGATAGGTCAGAAGGTTCAACTGTGTAGAGTTGTGATAAGGGGAAAAAAGAAAACTTCCAAGAAAGTCAGTTTTGACTTGTTTCTTCTGGTATTTAACAACCAGCATTTTTTGCTATCACTGTGTCCCAAGTGTTAAAATTAGAAATATAACATTTAGCTTTATAAGGGTCTTTCTTATTTCAGAAATTCTTATTTCTGTTTAAGACCATACTAGTAATGTAGTTAATTGGAGAAATATGAATAGTTGGCATTCTGCAAAGTAATGAACTACTACAAAGTATTCTGGATTTTACAGCCTGTTAAGAACCATGCCTGTATAGAAGGCATACTTGCAAAGCATATTCATGTTGTTGGAGTGTAAAATCAGTAGAAATATTTCCCAAGAGATTGATTTATTTTGTAGTTTTGATATTACAAGAAACAAAAACAAAACGAACAAAAAAACCACAAATAAAAACTTGCAATTGTTATCTTAATTTAAAAATATTTAGAGTATATCCATATATGCTTCTCAGTACTTTGACTATACTGGTGAAAAGCTAAGCAGGCTGTAATGTGAGGCAAATTTAGACTTACAAAGTTCAATTATTATTCATTGCCGAGCATTATATTCCCTAGAATATCATGAGGAATCTCTCCTGGATTTCAACATTTTCTTTAGAATACAGAAATTTGAATGAGATAAAAGATTTGAGCAATGATGTTCCCAAATTCTTATATCACTCATTAAATCTTCCTAGATCATAATTTATCATATGATATTGCTTACTTCAGTATTAATTTCAACTAGTGTCCATTTGTCCAAAATCACATTTATTTTAGTGCGTGTAAGTAAGAGTATGTTCATTACAATAACTACTTTTAACCTTGTGGGTAAAACCAATAATTACAATACTAAGGTTTTACCATCATTGTCAAAGTAAAGGATTTCCCCATATTTGTTGAGTAAAAACAGAAGCAGTTCACTTTGGGCAAAAGTCTTTGTATTACACTTTTTCTACTGAACCAATTGAAATTTTTCAGTTATTAATAAACTTATTTGCAATAGAAAAAGTTTGATAGCCAAAATAAAATAATTTCAACTTTTGAAACTTAACCTATGCAAAAAAACCTTCAAGATTTGAACATATTTTGTCTAGTAAATATAAAACTGGGATTCCTGCAGTGAAATCAAAGGGAGATATAGGTGAAATAATGCACAGATTCAGGATCAGGTAGGAAGTAAGATCATCAATGGCTCAGCTACCTTAAGACAGAGGCATTCCTGAATATGACCAGAAAGTTAAAATGTCTCTCAAATAACAGAGAAAACCAAGAAAGGATGCTATTAATGGCATTTCTGGCTTTATATGGAAACTGAACTTGCTAAATAGTTGGTTTTGATCACAGTTCAAATGTGAATACAATACAGTTTTAAGTATTCAGGAAACAAGAGGCTTCATCAAGGCTTTTGAAAAGGTTAGTTCTGTGAGTCTCTTCCTGCTGAAAGTATGTAGTGAAGGGGTAAGTTTGCAAGAGGAGATTGACTTCACAAGCTAGCTTAAAAACAGAGGTAAAATGTCCCTAAGGCAAGGTGTTTCAGGAAGAAAAGCATCAGCTAATTAAACTTAATTGGGTTAGCTTGGATAGTCTGATTAGCATAATTAATTTAGGTCTCTGAGTCGGCCTGAGGGGTGTGTGTTTTTCTTAGGGATCCTGTGAGGGAAGTGTTTGGGACTCTGAGGTGAGAAAAGTAGTTAATTCTCTAGGTCAAGGGAGAGACACTATAAATGAGAGGGAAAGACAATATACAGAAATGCCGAGGATTTAGCATAGCTGAAGGCTATATACTATTTTGAAACTGGTAATAGTTAAGGAAAAAATAGATGAGCTAGTCAGAAGGTTTTAATACACCTGGAAATCGTTGGGAAGCAGCCTAGTCAGTCTGTTACATTGGTCCTTGACAATGCTGTGATCTAAGTAAAAATATGGAGTACAGTGAATAGGGGATAGGATTTAAACTGACTGTATAGCAGAGTGGTAGAATTTTCCAACTTGGAATGGTCTGGGTTCAACTGTAAAAATAGCTGTTGCTGTTGCCTACAGGAGGTGGAAGCAAGGACAGGTGAAGTTCGCACTGACTGGAAAAGGAAAATATTACCCCTATTTTTAAAAAGGAAAAAATGAGAAGACCCAGGGAACTACACGTCAGTCCATCTCACCTCAGTGCCTGGCAAGATCGTGCAGCAGATCCTCATAGAATCTGTGCAAATGCACACAGAAAATAGGGAAGTGATTGGTGACTATCAACCTGGCTTTAGCAAGAGCAAATTGTGCCTGACAAACTTCGTGGCCTTCTGTGATGGGATTAGAGTTCTGGTGGATAAGGGAAGAGCAAGTGACATCATCTATCTGGACTTCTGCAAAGCAGTTGGCAATGTCCTGCACAATATCCTTGTCTCTTAGTTGGCAAAGCGTGGATTTGACAGGTGAACTACTTGGTGTTAAGGAATTGGCTGGATGGTTACACTTGAAGAGTTGTAGTCAACTGCTCAATATCCAAGTGGAGACCAGTAACAAGTGGTGTTCCTGAGGGGTCAGTGTTGGGATCAATCCTGTTCAACATCTTTGTCAGAGGCATAGTAGGATTAAGTGCGTTCTCAGCAAGTTTGCCAGTGACACCAAGCTGTGTGGGGTGATCAACATGCTAAAGGGGAGGGACCTTGACATGCTTGAGAGGTGGGCCCATGAAGACCTCATGAAGTTCTACAAGGCCAAGTGCAAGGTCCTGCACCTGGGTCAGAGCATTCCCAAGTACAAGCACAGGTTGGGTGGAAAATGGATTGAGAGCAGCCCGGAAAACAAAGACTTGGGAGTGTTGGTTAATGAGAAGGTCAATATGAACTGGCAATGTGAGACTGCAGCCCAGAAAGCCAACCGTATGCTGGGCTGCATCAAAAGATTTGTGTCTAGAAGGTTGAGGGAGGTGATTCTCCCTCTCTGCTCCACTCTTGTGAGACCCTACCTGGAGTACTGTGTTCAGCTCTAGGGCCCCCATTGTAAGAATGGCATGAACTTATTGGAGTAAGTCTAGAGGAGGGCCATGAGGATGATCAGAGGACTGATGAATCTCTCTTAAGAAGGGAGGCTGAGAGAGTTGAGGTTTTGGGGCCTGGAGAAGGGAGGGCTCCAGGGAGACAAGTCTCCTAATAGCTAAAGGGAGCCTACAAGAAAGCTAGAATGGGACTTTTTACAAGCGCATGGAGTGATATGACAATAGGTAATGGCTTTAAGCTGCCAGAGGGGAGATTTAGATTAGATATGAAGAATAAATTCTCTACTGTGAGGCTGGTGAGGCATTGGAACTGGTTGCTCCAGGAAGGTGTGGATGGCCCATTCCTGAGAGCGGATTCCAGGCTATGTTGGTTGGGGTTTTGAGCAACCTGGTCTAGTGGAAGGTGTCCCTGCACAGATTCTACAATTCAATGCTGTTGCAAAAAGTGAACGAAATACTGGTTTAAACTCTTTTCTGACAGCTTTGTGTTCTGTACCCTTAACTTTTGAGTAAGAACCCTTTAAAAATAAAAGCCTGTAAGCATAAAAGATTTTTCTCAAATGACAGAGAAAACAAAAATGAGGATCACTTAAGGAAACTCCTGGTTTTAAAAAGTGAACTCACAAATGCGCATATTTCATCTTTTATCACAGCAGTACTTCGATGGAGTAGATTGTATAGTTGATTATTCTTATATTAAAAAAATATGTCATAGTTTTTTGGGGCCTAAAGAGCAGGTTATCTGAACTGTCTACATACTTCAAGGTTTAGTTTAAAAGCTTTGTGAATGTGCTAAGCATTTAATTTTCTTCATCACTGTGGATGATGCAGTGGTCAAACGTGTCTTTGTCATCCTCTGTTTTTATCCAATAAATGTTCTTACTCCCAGGCAGATAACCTCTTCCTATTTGTCTGAGAAAGTAAGTGTCTCTATTGTTAAACTTACTCCCCAGCTGATTTGTATGAAGTATAGTTTGGAATCCCCAAGGGGAAAAATTCTGTTCTGCAGTGCATTATGCTCTGCTTGTATACTCATGTGGGTTCCTTTTATTATTCTCAGATCTACACTTTGAATCACTGCGGTTTCAACTGCAAGATAAATGTAAAAAATAGGAATTGTGCCCTGAAAAACCTTATAGGAAGTCTGTATACACATTTGAGACTATATTGTTAAAAATTAGATATGAGGATTTTTCATTATTTATGTAAATGACCACTAATATCTGAAGTTAATGAAGGTTAATTAGCATAAAATTTTGTAAGCAGGGATTCTTACCTTATGATTTTTGACTGAATATGATAAGACGTTGTCTGCAATAATGAAAAATAGTGATGAAACGTTAAAAAGAAATTTGTTATTTATCCAAATGATTTATAAAATTGAAATATTCCTTTTTACTTACACTTAATTTCATTTAGAATTTTTTATAGCTGACTTTTCATATCCATCTAATCAAGCACTCCTCAAAGTGAAGTTTCATGTCCTAAATAATGATGAATGTTTTACCTGACGGTTCAGTGAAGAATCTCTGGAAAATTCTATAAAACCACCATAAATTAATCTGCTTATTGTAAGAAACTCTGGGAAACTTCTTGTTTTCATTCTTACCTGAAATAATATAAAACAGTTTTACAATGCATTATTTTTCTTCTAGTGCTAGGTGGACCTGGATGATAGAAAAAGGCGTGAAAATTAGAATCAAAGCAAAGCTGACGTAGCAGAACCAAGACAAAGAAATAAATCCCCAAGTTTTTTTGTTTTGGGTTTTGTAGGGTTTTTTTAATTTTTAAAAAGATTTATGTTTAGGTCAATTCTTGCCCAGTTCTACTTTAGATCCACTTAGACGAGATTTTACAAAAGGAAGGAAGGAGAAACATTGCTAAATTGCTTAAAGAAAGGTTAGCCACTCAACACGAGTAAACTGCGGATTGCTACACCACAAATACATATGACATGTTGAAAAATGTTTTAACGAAGTAGCAAAGGTCTGCTAGAGAGTGAGTTAAAAAGAGACATGTGGCAATGTAGTACACCTCGAAAAGACAGATGGATTCCTTTATTCTTTTATATTTAGAGAAGAATTTGAACTGTAATGTTTCACGTCTTTGTTTTAAGCTTTGTGGCAACTGTATACTGTTCAAAGTACATACTCCAAATTTCAGGTTTGGCACTTCCATTATGTGATGTATAATTGCATTTACTCGATGCAATTAGAATTTAAATTTGTGCTGCTGAACAGGATAGTGTGATTTTGTTTTTCCTGGGTGGTAGTGTACAGCAGTGTGTTTTGTGCTTGCAAAATTTGCCATGACAGTGCTTCATAATAGAACCAATTATCAGGAATGCTGTTACACATAGCCTCCCAGACCCCAATTTAAACAGAAGCGAGTGACAATTCCTTCTGTGAAACAGTCTCCATAAATCAGCCATATGTGAAGACCTACATGCTTATTGAGGATATAACAAGAAATATTCAATTCTGTTCAACAAATATGTGTTTTGAAGGTGTTCTGACTAACTTGAAATCTAAAAGGAAGCAGCAGATATTAACATCACCTTCCAAAACTGCTTTCCATATATGTTTAATAAATATCAAAAGTATTTAATTCTTTCAAATTTCATAGAATCATAGAATAGTTAGGGTTGGAAAGAACCTTAAGGTCATCTAGTTCCAACCCACGTGCCATGTGCAGGGACACCTCAAACTACACCATGTCACCCAAGGCTCTGTCCAACCTGGCCTTGAACAACACCAGGGATGGAGCATTCACAGCTTCCCTAGGCAACCCATTCCAGTGCCTCACCAACCTTACAGTAAAGAACTTCTTCCTTATATCAAATCTAAACTTCCCCTGTTTAAGTTTGAACCCATTACCCCTTGTCCTATCACTACAGTCTCTAATGAAGAGTGCCTCTCCAGCATCCCCATAGCCCACCTTCAGATACTGGAAGGCTGCTACAAGGTCTCCACACAGCCTTCTCTTCTCCAGGCTCAACAGTCCCAACTTTCTCAGCCAGTCTTCATACTGGAGGTGCTCCAGTCCCCTCATCATCCTCATGGCCCTCCTCTAGACTTGTTCCCACAGTTACATGTCCTTTTATGTTGAGGACACCAGAACTGCACACGATACTCCAAGTGAGGTCTCACGAGAGCAGAGTAGAGGGGCAGGATCACCTCCTT
>JANHGB010058365.1:0-63243 GCA_026283785.1 Coracopsis vasa | reverse complement strand
TGGTAGCAGTAGTGGTTTGTGTTATACCTTAGTTACTGGACTGTTCTTATCTCAGCCCGTGGGAGTTACATTCTTTCTATTCTCCTCCCCATCCCTCCGGGAGCAGGAGGAGAGTGAGCAAGGGCTGCGTGGTTTTCTGAATTACCAGCTGGGTTTAAACCATGACAGAAATGCATTAGAGTCACACAAATGCAGCCTTGTTTACATACATTTGAGAAAAGTTATCCATGTAACTGTGGTGTGAAATAGTTGTTTCTTTGAGGCTGAGAAAGCTTTCCTCACGAATGTTAGGACAGAGCTCATGCCATGTGTAGAACCCATGCTTGTCTGGGTGATAGAGGTGGGTATGTGCCTTCCCAGAGCTACAGTTCTTTTAAACAAAGTTTCAGACAACATGTCCTGTCAGATTTCCTGTCTGTTACACCATGTTGCAGCAACAGCAGTTGATGGATGAATCCCTGTGGCATTTTGTCATATCACATAAAGCATCAAGTGATAGATAAACTTCAGAATAACATATCCTAGAGGCATCGTTCCTAGAAGCACAAACCAGCTGTCCTCCTACCCTTAGTAGTATACCCTTCATAATATTCCATCCCATATTCTTTCTTCAAAAGCAGAAGTGTCTCTCAGTTCCACAAACATTAAGTTCTAGCTAGAGATGGATCAAGACTGAAAGAATAAAAGCATATAATAGATACTTGTAGTCTAAATCAACCTAAACCAACTCCTACTAAGTAAGTTGGTCCTTGATTCGCTGCATCTCTTGTGCTTCAGCCATGGCTTCTCCTATGGCTCTGATAAAGCACAGTATTTATGCATTTGTATGTCTGCACAGATCTGGTCAAACTGATAGTTTGAACTTCTACAAGCACTTTCCACAGCACTTTAATTTTTTCCTCATGAGATTCCTGCTATTGCCTCAGAAAGACCTTTTTTGTCTCCCTTTCATTCCCACTTTAGAAAGCTGAAACATGCCCAAACTTATCTCATATTGCTGGTTTTTAAATACTTTTTCTATTTCAATACAACCTGGGCCACTCAGTAGGATTGCTAGATACTTGTTGTCCACTAGTCATCAAAGCTTACCACTGGTACTTGTGAAGGAGGCCCATGATCCCCAGGAGGACAGAAGGGCAACACCAGCCCAACACAGTGCTGGAGGAGAGCGCTGGAGGGCTGAAGCCAACACCACAGCTCTGCACAGCTCTTCCCTCTCCCCTAGAAAATAACACAACTTGTGTCCAGATCAGGCTAAAGCAGCTCATGTTCTTTGGCTGGTTCAGAGGGCCAGGACCCAAACCATGGGCACATTCACCTGCTAGAGGGCACAAGCCTTATGGACTAACACGGTTCCCAAAGATCACAAGTACTCGTAGATCACCTGAAACTTGATTTGGGAAGTGGATGGTTTCTCTTACAAAGCAGGCATTGGAGAAATGCAGCTATTCCCACCCAAACATTTGGGATTTGTTGTGGTTCAATACTAGCTAACTCTGTGGGTCCCAGAAACATGCCATAGTGTTTGTATCTCATAATTCAGTGTAGAGTAACACCTGCTTTATGTCTAAAAGTGAAAGTTCAATTCAGCAAGTCGTCCAGCCGTCACAAAGACACAGAGGGAAGTAAAGGCCACCTCCCTTTGTACAGGTTCACAATCTTATCTTTGTCTTGCCAAAACAGAATCAATAGAACAAAACACCAAGGTTTGGGCCTTTTGTAAATCATTTGACAACCAAAGTCTATAAATTCATTTCCCTGTTTCATTCCTTTATTTATCCTGCTGCTCTGAAAGTCCTGACAGGACAATAAAATCGGGCCTGACTCGGGCTGCTGCAGTCAAATGAAGCTGGCATGGACGTGGAGTTACACTTACTTAGCCACCCACCCAGTTTTAGCTTCCCAGCCATGAAAGCACAATCCAAACTGCATTTTCCTGACTGTCAGTTTCTCTATGCATGTTTTAGAGCGCAGATGTAATAGGTTTTACAGGGAGTCCCTTTGATTCGTGCCAGCCCTGCACATTTTCATTCTGCCCCTAATCTCTCCTTTGTGGCACACGGACTCGGAGCGGTGGGCATGGATCCCAGCGGACACTGCTTACCATCCAAATTCCCTTTTGGAAGTGAGCCCATCTGGCAACTGCAGAACCCAAAGCTTCGACCCTTGGCCATTGTTCTTCTCCAAAGTGAGCAGATTCAACTTTATTGCAGATTAAACATTTGCTGTATTTTATGCTTGAAGCTAATTCCAAGTTTTGTGTCAAAACACAGAAGCTTTTTCTGCTGACCCTCCTGTAGGATTTTTTGTTTTAAGGATGAAGAAAAATTAATCAGTCCAAGCCTTTATTATATTTTTTTCAGACTATGTACAAAGAATTGCTCCCCAAGCTTAAATTTTGCATGTCAAGCTTCATCTGGGAGCAGATTCGTTTTTACAGCTCAGTTATCAGCTGTGCAAACAGGCTGTTATTCATGTTCATCTCAGGCGTGACAGCATTATTGGCCTCTCAAAAATCTGCTAGGCCAGGAAAATATGTGCAGGGCCCATTTTACAGAGGGAAGAAAAAGGAGACAGGACTGAACAGGCCCACGAAAGGCAACCAACAGCCTTGTACATCTTACCCACAGAGCTGACAGCAATGCAATTCTGTCCTGTTGCACACTTCCCACAGTGAGGCTGATACCAAAGCCACACGCAGCTCTGCACTGTGACCTCTCTCTCCTCATTTGTGGTCACACATGCAGGATGCAGATGGTCGCACTGCTCTGTGATATACTGTGGAGAAGACACAGATAGTACATAGGCTATGCTGCTGCCTTGCAACTAGGGAGTCTTTCAGGTAATAGGGACCTGCATGCATGGAAATCTATCCAGAGCCCTGTTCCCCACCAACTGAGCCTTTCTTCTTACCATTTAACCCATCTCACGTATCTGATGCACGGATGATGACAGGTCTCAATTCATGACTCAAGTCCCCCCACAAAGTAGGCAGAGTGCACAAATCCAACCTTGAGAAAAGGTGTCCAGGCATTTCTTGCAGTGGTTTTCATAGTATAAATGTTTCATGGATAGACATTGCTCTTCTTAAGCAAGGATAATCTGTAAAGCCTAGAGTGTGCTTTATATGTTTGTGTTATGATGTATTGATCATAATAGATAACATATACTTGAAAATTAAATTTGTACCAATGACAGCAGTAATCATAGAACCATGGAATGGTTTGGGTTGGAAAGGACCTTAAGATTATCTAGTTCCAACCCCCTGCTGTGGGCATCATACATTATATTCTTAAGACTTCAGTAGCCTGAGGTTACTCATCTATCTGAAATACATAAAAAGTTCTAGGAATATAAAATCAAAGTCTTCCCTTAACAAACAGAAATGCAGTAGAATTAAGTTCTCTCTGTTGTTACCTGCAGTGTGGGGTGGTATTTTCATGGATTTTATGCCATAATTTTTTTCACAATATCAAAATGATTTCCAAATCAGTTTTAAGAATCTGAAAGCATTGTATAGTGTGTCTGAAAATGCAAAAGAATCTTCTGACTTTTATGCAGCAACACCAGTGAGTATTTCTTGGCAGTCTTTTAAGACAGACTGTCCTGGTATTTCACCATTAACATTCAAATTGGTTATAGTCCTGCTGTAAAAGTTTGTTTCTCTGAGTGGCTTAAACGACTCTTTTGTCAGTCTCTATTAAAAATACAGAAACATAGCATCAAACCTTATAAAAAATTAACCCAGCATGGTTGGCACTTTATAAAATGTTTAAGTTGTCATTGTTCTCCTGTGAAGTTAAAGCCCCCTCATTTGGTTTAGACATCTTTGGGAATTTATCCATCTTCAAAGGAAACTCAAAGGACAAGACAGTGTTCCTGTGATTAAATGCAACAGCAAACAATGAACACAGCACAACATGCAGGTTTGACTTACTATTCTAACCAGGATTCAGGTGCAAAAGATACCAGTACTTAAGAAATTTTTCTTGAAATAAGCCAGAGTCGGAGTCCTGCATGGCAGAATGGGAATTTGTCAGTGGACAAAAGCCAAAGAATACCCCTAGAAAAGGCCAAAAGGTAAAAGTGAAGTGGAATGGCTGCCTTTAATTATTTCTGTGGCAGAGGGTTTATTACTTAATGTCCTTGAGGCTGTTCATGGCTTTCAGCAAATCCCAAATTCTCTGTTTTCTGCCATATGGGAAATCAGACTGATCACCATCTCCTGACACCTTCCTGTGTCATCAGCAATATTACTTAACTCAGTATAAATCCATCCTCACAACAACCTTGTGAGCAACCTCAACAACTCACATGATTCATTTAGCTCAGATCTCTCTATACTGCATTGCTGTCTTCCACGTAGAGTCTCCTTGAAACCCTATCAGTGTTAACCTGTATTTGTGAATGAAACCAGGCAATTCATCCTCACCCCTGGAGGCCACCCAACCTGCCCCTCTATCCTTGAAGGTGGAGAATTACACATACATAGTTTTCTTTCTGTGAGTAACAGCAGCACAGGACATAATCTGGTGACTCTGACTAGCCTGGCATCTCCAGCCACTGCTGTTCTAAGGTGCTTGAATCACCACCATGTTCCTAAATAACAGTGGTACAACAGGAAACACTTAAGTCACCAATGCATTGTTTTCACTTACAATATTAATAAAATTCATCATGGGAGATAACTGCACCGGGCTGACTATTCTGTTTCTTAGTTTAGACAAAATAGTTCACATATTTCAGAGGACTAAAGCAGGGGGAATATATTGTTCCCCCACATGAAAGAATAGAATAACCCTTGTACCATTTAGCTGAAAAGGCTTCAGAGCCTTCAGATCTTGAAATAGGGACTTCAAACCATGTAACTTAGTTATTGCACACAAAAACTATGCAACGCTTACATTACAAAGGCTTCTAATCAAGCACATAGAATGGTATGGCTGCCTGTGAAACAGTAATTTGTGTGCCTCATGCACAGGCCCCACGACAGCACTGTAAATGACACTGTCACATATGCTCTTTTCCATAAGACCCTTACCTCATTCAGTGAGCAGAATGAACAATGTTCAACTAATGTGTAGCTTTCAATAGTTTATTTTCCCTTCTTTATTCACCCTCACCAGGCATTATTTACGGCACACTATTCACATTCTGCTTTGGAAACAGAATTATTCATTTCTTCATTGGCTTTTCTGTGGTGCTTATCAGAATAGTATGAATGCTTCAGACAGCAATGCATTCATTTTTATAAACTTCCTGGAATGTTAAGGTTCTGGGGTTTGACATCTTTATGGAACATGAACTGAGTAAGAAGTAACAGCTAAACTTGGGGACCTAACAAATGCTGTTTAAGACCTGCTTTCAGACTGTTAGACAGTACTTCATATAAAATCCCAGCGGCTTCAGCTGGAACTGTGATTACTCAAGCAATTACTCAGTTTAAAACCCTGGGATCTTAGATGTGTACCATGAATAAATACAAATTCACAAGTAGAAAACAGCCTTGAAAAGTTTTGTTTGTTGCAAATAGGATGCTCATAATCAAGAGTTCTCTGGCACATGTGGAGATAAAATCCATTCCTCTACTATTCACTTGCCATTGCAAACCCATCATGTTTCTTTCTGCAGATCCTTACATCACTGGCTATGTGGTCTTCACTTTCTGCAGCTGGAAAAGCTTTGGCAGTCATTCACTACAGACCATTGATTTATCTCATAAGCACATTTCATTATGTCAGTTTTTAAACACAGCAAAGGTCCCAAGCAAAAATATGTAGTGTGGAATCCCATTGTTACAGATTATCAACATCTGTACGATAGCTGAATTAATGCTGCACAGGAAACAGAGGAAAGCTCAGCTTTTGTGAACTTGGTCATTTTAACACCCCTTTGTGATAGGTTTTCTAAATACATGTATGTAAAGGCTGTATTCTTTCTCAGCACAAATCATAGGCCCAGCTCCTATCTCCTCAGACTGTCTTTCAGACCACTTGCTTTTGGGCAACAACAACTGCAAAAGAAGAAGAAGAGGGAGGATGAGTGTCCATCCTGACTTAAAGTATCCCATGACTGCAATTAAACCCTGCTTAGCTGGAGCAGACCATGCTCTCTGCACAGACATACCGGGTCTCAATAGTGATGCTCTGGCAAGCCTTTTTGGAGCCAATCCACCTGGATGTTGGGCTGTCAGCATGCAGATGACTATCCACAGGAAAATTCAAATACGTAAAAGTAACACTCCAGCCAGACTTTAAATGATGCCATTAAGTATGCTGGTCCCTCAGTGCCTCTACAACTTACAACTATCTCTGGATCCTACTGTCCTCTCTGTTCCCGGGCTGAAAGCAGAAACAGAGTAGATGAGTAACAAGAGGGTTTGAGAGACAAAAATGTTTTTTATGATGAGTTCTGGCATTGATTATTTTTAATGTTGGGAAATCAAGTCAGTCTTTAGCATAAGTGAGTTTTCTCTTCATGCAGTTCATCTTAATATCCAGCCACAGGGAAGTTTGGCCTGCATAAATGGCACATGTGGCTTGGTTCTGTTGACTGAGAGCTCATTTTAATGAGGAGACAAGGTTGAGGAAACAAACGCCAAGATAAATCCTCATTGTGGGAAACTGAGGAGCTGAATAACTGCCACAGAAAAGGTCCAGCTGGGTGCACAGACAACTTGGATGTGCTCTTGTAAGCATTTGCAATTGTCTAACTCTGAGTCAGGAATCTGTCTCCTGAGAAGGGCCCTTGGCTTCTAGAGGGTTGATTCTATGATTATGCACCCACCACCATCTTCTCAAACATGTTCATTGTAAAGTAACACATGGGCAACCAAAAGAACAGCTCAGAAATGCCAGATAATTTCCTCTTTGCACATATATTGGAGGGCTCCTGTTGAGAAACACAACAGCAGCTTTGAGCTTCCTCCAAATAGCACTTGTTCGGAGCTATCAAATTTCCAAACAGAAGAGGGGGGTGAAGAAACCCAAACCCATCAATACCAATTCCCTATGTGGCAAATGAGCCATTTAAACTAATCACACCAGCAAAGCTTAGACTTCAAAGCCTGAAGGATTCTCATCACTTCACTAGTTACTCTTTCAGAAATACCTTTCATATTACATGAGAAAGAAAATGAATTCTGGATGCATCCTTCTGCACAGCACAGATACAGGCTGTTGTGCATATGAGCACAAGATAAAGGGATATGGAGCACCAGGAAACTGCACTTTCATTAATGGAAACATTACTGTGCAGTGATGCGATATTCCTGGTTGGTAGCTGGCATGAAGCACAAAAAGGGAACACACAGCAAGGAACCTTATTAGGCACATTGGTGTTGTTACTTAGGATCAGAGGAGTGGGTGCTCAGAGAGCCAGAAAGCCTTGTCACAGTGCTCTGCCTGAAAAGTGAGAGCAAACAGGACCAGGGACCCAACAGCACAGAGCCTGTCGTGGCCAAGAGGAACTTTGTCACGTCTTCAGAACAGGGAAGTGAGAGAAAATGGGCTTTGAAGTACTGCAGCACAAAAAGCAACATCCAGGCCTGGGCATCCTTAAACTGCTGCTCGTGCTTCTGCTCGTATGTGTGATTTTGTCCTGACTGAGCTCACTACAAAACTGCAATGATTTCAGTGGAGGTGGTGCACAGGCAGACCCCTTACTCAAATCTCTGTGGAGATTGATGTATCTGTGGAGCAGCATGTGCTCCCCGGGACAATGTTGACCTGCTTGTTCAAATAAGAACTGATTTAGAGCCACTGATTTTTTTCCACACAAGGATTAGGTTATCTGGGTGTAGAATTAGTTAAAAATCAATTACATGCTGTGAAAGCCAGAGGTACTCGATGCTTACTTATTCTCCTAACTGAATGGATTTAGCCAGCTATATATTTCCTCTTTCACAGAAGAGAGCAAAAGCTTCTCTGTGCTATTGTATTTCTTATTAGTAGGTCTGAAAGATCACTTCTTTTTCTATAATATTGGTGTTTTCTTGCTGAAAAATATTGATCTTTCCCACGCTTCCTCCATTCTCCATGGGTATTTCCTTTTGCTACTCTTGTCACTGTTTTGATCTAACTGAATACAGTCATCATTAACGCAACCAGAGAACTTTGTGTTACAGCCATGAAGCAAGGAGCATTTAAATATCAAATTGCTGACTCAAATTAATGTAGGTGACTTGAAACAGGATGTTACCCTCAGCAGGCTGTTAATTTGAGGACATCAGTTCTGCACTGGGCCAGGCACGAATCCTCATAGCACAGTATCCTCCTTCCAGCAGTGGTCAGCAGCAGATGCTTGGGGAAAAAGCATGTCCTGTGCAATCCTTTCCTGACATAGGCTTCAGAGAAGCAGTACTTCAGGGAATTCCTGGTCCACAGGTTTTCCCTAGGCCATTTGCTACCACCACCACTGGATTTACTTTTAAATAGGCCTGTGACTTTACATCATGTTAGATAACAAGGCCTTGTATGGTGGCATTGGATGTTTCCACTGATAATATAAAAACACCCAAACTATAGAAAGTCTTTGGCCGCCAGTTGGTATTAACATTGTTTTTAGAAGACTCTGAACCACTGTGTAAGAGGTTGAGGAGAATATCCATTATCACTGCTCACACTATCTTTGTTTGACAATGAAAGTTATGTCCAGTTTTCAGGACCACCCAGTATCATTCATGAACAAAACACATGCTTACAAAAACATTTATCAAATCAAAGAAGATTTACTGGTTTGTTGTCATAGAGGTCCCCAGAAGTCATAGTGAAGGATGAAGTTGGGCCAGTGCAGGAGGCTTGTGGCAAGAACTGAAACTGGTGATGTTGCTATAGACTACACAGCCCATTTGATACACTGTGCAGAAAGCATTGTGCTGCTATGCAAATCTTAGAGCTCAAGTGCAGGAAAATAAAGACACAACTAAAGTAGGATAGATTATTAGGCAGCAAGAGAAAAGGAAAACAAAACATCTTGGATATGACTTTAGAACCATTTCCTTTCAGACTGCAGTGTTGACATCCCAGAAATTGAGTGTAAATCCATGCCACTGAAGCGTATCTGACTTCAAAATAACCTGCTGTTACAGACCTGCTAAGAAACAGCAGTACACAATTTATTAGAGCTATTAGAGTTTGAGGCAACACAGCTCTGCACTGCACACATCAACATTTAGCTCAGTTGAATGATTCAACAGTTAGCAGGTACTCGTGCTGATGACAATGTCAAATATCTGCCACACTGGGTTTCCCAATACACCACCAGACAAAACACCTTTCTCTGTTTCCAGGTACATTACTTCCTGGTGTTCCAGTAACACAAAGTAAATGCCTATCACTAAGTCCATGTGCCCGCGCCATTCTCAGGGATGGAGCAGCACAGGATCTGCAGAGAAAAGGTGAGGGATTGTCTTGCTTCAGGCACTGTAGATACCAGGCAGGGACTGGGCACCCTCTCTAGCTGGCGTTCGGCAGTCCAGCCTTGCTGCAGCTCTGACAAAGAGGCTCCTACTCTGCAAGCTACACTGTATTACTTACCTGATGGGTTCAGGTTAAAAAATGGTGGTAGATTGGTTTGTTTGAACCATAGTGGAGCACTGACATGTAACCAGAAGTCTGAATGACAAATTAACACCTTTAAAGCAATTATTTATGAAACTGAAAGTACGGTTGTTCAGAAACACAGATGATCGCTATCAGTACATCTCTGATAAAGTTGCAGCAAGCGGGTTTAGATTAGCTTTTCTTTCCCTGCTTCATCATCTCTTCCATTTAATAATAGCCTAGATCTCATTTATATGGGGTGGGCATGTCCAGAGACTTTACTGCATTAAATTAGAAACTGTATTTCCATATTATCTGTGACATTCAGATGCACCTCTATTGATATTTTTTCCTTGGTTAATTAAGCACTGACTTGAGTATTAGCTCACATCCTGGCTTGCCTTTCAGAGGTCATAGTAAGCTCTACATTCTCTCCGGGAGCTAATATACATCAGCCGTGATAATAAGCATGTAAATTCTCTTTGCTCTACCTTGTGGAGACTCTTTCCTCTGTCCTGTATTCCCATAGCTATATTTAAGATTTCCACAACATTACATAATCTGCACCACATTTTTGTTCTCTGAGGAATCATAGAATAGCTGAGGTGGGAAGGAACCTCTGGAGGTCGTCCACTCCAACCCCCCGCTCAGAGCAGGGTCAGTCAGAGCAGGTTATCCTGGGCTATGTCCAGTCAGGTTCTGAGTATCTCAAAGGATGGAAACACCATAGCCTCTCTGGGTAACATGTTTTAGTGTTCAACCAACTCATAATAAAAAAGGTTCTGACATTCATATGGAAAGGGACCTTAAAGCTCATCCAGTTCCAACCCCCTGCCATGAGCAGGGACACTTTCCAATAGACCAGGTTGCTCCAAGTCCTGTCCAACCTGGCCTTGGACACTGCCAGGGATGGGGCAGCCACAGCTTCTCTGGGCATCCTGTGCCAGCACCTCACCATCCTCACAATGAAGAATGTTTTTCCTAGTATCTAATCTAAATATACTCTCTATGATTTTAATTAGTGCTCATTGTCTCTTTCCCTGTCTCTGGGGACCAGTGAGAAGAGTCTGCTTCTGTCCTTCATACACATCTTTAAAAATAAAGGAAAATAAGCAAGCAAGAAAGAAACAAACCAAACACACACACACCCAGACTCAAAGGGAGATTACGTAGAATTTGTGTCCTGTCCTAAAAAGCAGTTTTGGATGTGACTAGCTCCTGGGCATATCACTTTAAACCTCTGAGTATCACATGCATCTGTGTGCATGTTTTAAAACACAAAGCCTGGCTGTGTATCAGGAGTCCAGGTAAAGCTTAGTATGTCAGTACCTGTGGTTCTCACATTTCCTAATGTTATAATACAGTGGAGAGTTGGAAATGCCTTTGGTGTACCTTACAGTTTCATTAGTGAAATGACATGATACTGTTAATCTACAGAAAGTATTCCACAGAATTAGCAACATATTCCAGTGCCTTTTAACAGGATATCGCCATCACCCAGGAACATTGTGAAAAGAGCTACTGAGCATAAAATAATATGCTATTCTCCTGAGAGGTTGAAGAAACTGCTGCTGATCACTATTTCCCCAGGTGCCAGCTGGCATCAGATGTGAACTAAAGCCATAGGTAGCAATACAAGCTCTAACATCTCCTGAGGGGCTGCAAGTACACAGCTGCCCCTCACACTTGCAGCTAAGATACCTGGCAGCAGACTCAGCTCACTTGTCACCACAGAGCTTTAGAGGGAATTAAAACCATTATGGAAATGGAGAAGGACCTAATCTATGAAAACTTGATGACTCACCTCTCCTACGGTGCAATTTAGCTATGGGTGAATCACAAGACAATACTACTCAGCTACGGATGTCTTTAATAGTTATATCTAAAGGACTAAAGCTGAAGTTCTCAGCAGTGTTTTGAACACGCTCAATGTATGTATGAAGAGACTTGTGAGTTAAGGCAGCGCCAGTGCTGCTGCACTGCCTCAGGTCACTGGTCCGACACTGCACAGGAGCTCTGCAGCAGCAGGAGAGTGGAACTTACAAGTCCCTGTCTTTCCATCCAAAAGCTCACTGACTACAGAGAGCTTGACTGACCCACCTCACATTTAGTATATCAAATTGTTCATAAGAATTCCTAAAAACAGGCATAAAATATTATTAATAGCATATTCCTACAATAACAATGACCCAAAGCTGAATGCATTCTAGCACTAATGCATTATGATTTCCCCGGCACTTAATGAGGTTATTACTGTACTGATAAACTGATCTCTGTGAGACTCCTGAGGGGTTTGTATCAAGATGTCAGCAGGGAAATGACCATGCGAGTGGCCTTGATGTACAACGAGAGCTCTTTTTTTCACACAGGCCAATGAAGCAGAGAATGACTGTCATGGCCCTTTGTTTGAAACCAGCAGCAATAGGGCAGACTACATATGCAGCTTCACACAGCATTCATCAGTTGCTTGCACCATTTAATTACTATTATTTTATGGTTTTGACAAAGTATTCAAAGGAATTAAATCCTGAGCATCACTTTCAGCCGTTGTTATCCCATTTGGCTTTAGCAAAATTGCATAAACAAGTACACAATCTCAACATGTTTCAGCACAATTTATGGCTCCAGGGATGTAAGTTCCAGGAACAATTTAATAGAAAATAAACATGATTATTAATAGAAGTGATAAAGGAGTGGGATGATAAAGCAATGTGACTATCACACAAATTACCTAATGGAATAATCAAGTCTCCATGCTTTTCACCCAGCTACTTAGATTTAAAATCTCTTTTTGTCCTATAATAACTATATGGTTATTAGTACCTTTGGCTGCATGTCCCCTGAAGAGGAGAGAATGAGGCTTTTATTGTTCTTGTTTTTCCCAGACTTGTACAAAACAGGAGGTTATAGAACATAAATTTACAGTGATGCCATAAGTAAAGGAATGGAGGAGACAGAAAGATGAAAATACCATATAAAACATTAAGGAGCAATAATGACAAAGTAAACAGCCCAGAATAGAGGATCCATTGCTCCTGCTGTCAGAGATATTGATAAACTGAAAGATGAGATTGTTCTCAAGGAGGAAAAGCATGAGACTGTATGACTGGCAAGCCCTTAACAGGGATTATAAATATACAGCTCTCTCTGATGAGATACTCAGCAGTGAATGTACTTGAAGTTATGACTTCAATGTGACTGAACTGGAAAAGAAATATTAATAATGCTAATAAAACACACAAAGGAGACTTCAAGATAATTTTTATCTGTCCTGTGAAAAGTGATATGGAAAAACTGCTCAGGACATAAGGTTGTGGAGTTTAAAACTGGATGAAGTGTGAACCATTATCGATCATGCAAAAAATTGCTGCAGTGGATTTCCTATGAGTTTATAGAAAGACAGCTCAGGAAAGCTGACAAACTACAAAGAAATGACTACATCTGTGAGTCAGGTAAATTGGAAATTTATCCCCCTTCCTCCCTGTTCTTCCTGAAAGGAAAGGGGAGATTTCATTTTGCCATTCAGAACTACCAGTTCCCTTACCCTCCTAACCTGCCAGTGTGGCTGCAGGAGCTGAGAGCAGTGCCAGGTTTTCAAGCGGTGTATATAGGAAAGTACCTGGAGGATTGGTCTCTGCCATGGCCTGATCACTAAACTCTAAGGGAATCATCAGTGACCAATGAGGGACAGCTTCAACATCAGAGACACAAAAGGCTGCATAGCAGCATCACAGAAAACTGCACAGGTTTAAGTTTGCCCTTGATTAATTTGAAATACTCCCAAATTCTTAAAGAAAGCTCCTTTGAACATGAAAGGCATTGTCATTAGAGCAAAGCACTACCAGCAGTTCGTAACATTTAGCCACCTATAGTTCTATCAAAATGGCATTTTTATATCTCACTACACCCTTCTGTGTGTATAAACCATGACCCAAGTGTGGGTGCCCCTGCCAGGTGACAGAAACCCAGCAGAGCAGAGCAGTACATGCTGCATTTCCACATCCTGTTCCTTATACAACCATAACTGGTAACTTCATCGTGGTACACATCCAGATGTCACACTCCTCTCTGCTGTCTCACTTGAAAAATCATAAAGGCTGAGGTTGCCTGGGATTTCTGGGGGCTTTAGACGTTTGTCCCAGATTAGCACTGGTCAGTGCCCACCCTCATCTACCACAGTTGCAATGGCACCATGGGTTGGATGAGGGCTGCATATACCCTGGATACCACAGAATTTCCTTTATGTCTGTCTTCAGGATCACAACCAAACTCATCATAACCTTCTTCTTTCCTTCTTTTTGTTCTTTCCTCTTCTTGTCTCTTGCTTCATCTTTCCTCCTCCTCATCTTCTTCATCTTCTTCTTTTTCTTCTTCTTTCCTTCTGTTTTTTTCCACTTTCTTTCTCTTCCTAGTGTGGCATGTGCATTCTCTTTTTTTATTTTAATATTCTTAGAAAAAACAACTGTTTTAAAAATAATTTTAATTACAATGATGTACTTTTGTTTAAAATTCTTCCAGATGTACAATAATCACAGCAGTCATTTTTAAGAAATATTAATTAGAAATAAATCAGTTCAATTTTTCTGGCTTTAGCTCTCACCTGACAAGTGAACACATACCTTTGCCAGTCTGTTTCTATTACTGACCATAACTACATACATTACATGGATTCTGTCTTAGCATTGTATCCTTCCACACCAACCTGCTGATTTCTTCATACATACAAGCAGAACAGGTCTGATTTTCAGATGTACACCAGCTATGGGTTTCAACAGACAGCTTCTCTCTTTGCCAGGCAACAGACACTATATATCCCTGAAGGCTTTGCAGGATTCAAACAGAAGCATTGTTAGCCAGGCCTGTTCTGAAGCAGCATATGAATCAATGCTTCACTACGGCATCAGGCCAGGGAATTCAAGATGCTTTTCCTTTTAGACCAGTCTAGAAAATTAAGATTTCCTCAGTTCAGCCCATAAGACAGCCCTAACAGAAGGTGGGAGACAATACCAGGATCCTTTATGTCAATCATCCATTTGAAATCTGTTCAGAGGAAGAAATGTGGGGCTTTTTTGCCTTTTGTCTTCTCCTTTAAAACCTTTTCTTTTCCATCCTTTCATCTGTCTCTTTTTCCTTTGGTTCCCAGTACTTTGAGCTAATACAGCAGGATATTAGTCTCTCACAGAAAATGCTGCTGATGAGTTTATTTCTGTATTCATCCCAGATCAATCCTGTAGGCTGCAACCCAGCTACCAGGCTATTTAGAAGAAATCCTGCTCACCTCAATTCCTGCAACATGTTTGTACCAATCTGTCTTGGGTTTTCTTCAGGATTTATAAAAATAAAATATTAAGACAGACATTTCTTCTCCTGTGGTTTATCTAAGAACCAGATTTTGTCACCCTTACTCAAACTGAATCGTCACTTATGACATATATTCTTTAATTGATTTCAGTGGGACATCTTATGTAGCGTGCAGGGTAAAATCTGGCTTCATAAGCATAAATAAATGCCCCTTTCCCCCAAGGAAGGAATGGCTTCGAAAGAAATATTCTTTAGGCTCAGAAAAAGACCCCTATATTCATTCCAGAAAATTAATATAGCAGCACTCGCAAGCCCACAGCTTCTAACATAGAGAACCAAGAGGTCAGTCGTATTTAATGCCACTATTTCACCCAGTGCAATGACCTGACATCCTTACCCTCCTCAGTTCACGTTTATGTTATTACCCAGTTTGTTTAAATGGTTCTCCCACTCCCTTCTATCTTTATTAGAAGTTTAAATCCCTCTTCAGTACCATGAGCATCCAAGCCTTTTGAAAGCTAAAGACTGCTTTAAAGTGTCATTGAGGCTTAACCTACCCACCAAATATCAGTAAATATGGTAGGACCACATTATAGCCCCACTGTCAGTTGATAGATTTTGTGATGCAATAATCAGGTCACTGTTATAAATATAGGTCACTGTTTGCTACACAGAGTCCTTAAAAATAGAATCATATAACCCCAGACTGGTTTGTGTTGGAAGGGACCTTAAAGCTTATTCAGTTCCAACCCCCTGCCACGGGCAGGGACACCTTCCACTAGACCAGGCTGCTCCAAGCCCAGTCCAACTTGGCCTTGAACACTGCCAGAGATGGGGCAGCCACAGCTTCTCTGGGCAACCTGTGCAGAGCACCTCAGCACCCTCACAGGGAAGAGTTTTTCCTAATATCTAACTAATCTCCCCTCTGTCAGGTTAAAGCCATTCCCCCTTGTCCTGTCACTACAGGCCCTTGTAAAAAGTCTCTCTCCAGATTTTTTGTATTAAAAATAAAGTTTCAAATAGAATTCAGGCCCCGAAAACCACCGGAAACCATTATCTGAACCTCAAAGAACACAGAAAAAAAAAAAATCCAGATTTATTTTGGCTTCTGTCCCTCAACCAGAAGCAGTCTGGGCTCATCAGAGCCACCTTTTGCAGGAGACTTGGCATTCCCCCTTTAGACTGAAGCCGTAGTTTTCACACATCAACTAAAACCGGAAAGGCTTTTCTACTACGGATGTAGTAATACCCAGTTATTTCACCAATTTCCAGTTCTGTTCATCAGTTATACAGAAGATGTACATCAGGCTGAGATGGGGCTGGAGAGACAAGGAAAAATGTTGCTGGCTGAAGCAGCAGGGTGAAATTCTCATCTCCCTGCTTTTGCATGCTCCAGCATCTGCATCTCTGAGCAGTAGGAATGAAGATGTTTACTTCACAGGATACATGGGAGTGCAGCCTTACTGTGAAGTCAAACTGCTGCTGCTGCTTGCTTGGAAAATACTTTAGTCAGCATATATATTAGAGTCAATAGATAATACTGCTGCACTCTACATGCCTCTCAAGCCCAAGGCTGCTGCCAAGTACATTTGTATTGATTGCAAAACAGTGTATTCCAAGATTTAATTTCTAAAGGAGTTTTCTCCCAAGAAAAACTGAAGTACAGAAATGTCCTTCAGTCCAAATGAGGCAGGATGGAGCTGGGAATGGCTGCTGAGTTGTAGATAGGATTGGTTAGATCGTGCACATACCACATGTAGTACTGGACAGGGTAAGTTAAGGTTTGGTCTGCCACATTTCCCTCAGCTCAGCGCCAAAGCTGCTGCAGTGGGGCCAGAGCATCCCTACTGGAACCAGCCACAGAAGCACCTGCATAAATGCCTGGTGGGCAAGAGATAGGCAGGGGAGTCTACTTCCAGTCCCTCTGCCTGCTGAGCAGCTCCCAGGGAGGAACACGGCACAGGACTCAGCTGTGAAAGGAGAGAGGAGAGATACATGGTGGCGTCATGGACTCAGGAGTCAGGGAGCTGGATGCATGGAGGTAAGTTGCAGGAAGCCCAGCTGCAGGTGCACTGTGCCCTCCTAAGCCAAGTGCTCCCTGGAGGCACCATCAGCCTAAATGCCCATCTGACTTATCGTTCTCTGCTAGATTCCCAAGAATGATAAATTAAAATGCCCTGAGCTTGCTGTGGAATATCCACATTCAGGCTCCCGCTAAATCTCAAACATCTTGTGGAAACCCACATAAGAGACAGTGCAAGGACAATTCCCTGTCAGTTAAGTTTCTGTATCTCCACTTGTGAAGTGCTGCAAGAGAAGGCACAAAGTAGGCAACATAAATACAAAGATAAATGATCTTATTCTAAGAGGTCAGTGCTGCTTGTCTGTGCACCATCACCCATGCAATGACAGAGGCAGAGAGAACATGCTGGCACACAGACACCTCTGAGACACTTCACAGCATATTGAGGCTTCCCAACAATGCAGAAATACTCTGTAAGTTGTTTCCAATCATTCTGCCTTCCTGTTCTCAACTGAAATAGAAGATTTGGCTCCAAAAACGTCAGTTACATGGAAGTGCTGAGATAAATACCAGAGTAACAAGCTCAGGATCGTGAAAACCTGTGAAGTAAATGAGGAATAATCATGTAAACACTGTAACAGATTTAAAGAATTAGAAATTAATCAGGTCAAAGTAATGTCAGTCAAGATTTTGCAATAATTTGACAATAGTGAGAGCCATCATGTTAGAATAGTACTAAAAATAAGCAACCAAACCAAACAAACCCAAAATAGAAGGCTAATTTATGACACCTTAAGAGAATTTTAAAGGGTGGTCACATAGTGCTTTGCAAAATCATCTGGCATTTGCAGACTTGCATTTTGTACACCCAGTTTCATCTCACAAGGCATTTGAAGAGAGTTTTTGGAATCATTCTGAATGAGCAGGCAGCTGCCAAATTTAACCAAAGTGGAAAAAAATGAGTAGAGGCACCTTTCAATAGACTCAATCAAGGGTAGCTCTCTTTTTCTTCCCATAATTCAAGGTAATGTTTTGTGTCTCCTCCTTTCATACCAAAAAGAGAAGTGCCAATATCCAGGAAGTAGATAAATCTCAGGAAAAAAAAAAATCAGGGAAAAACAGTACTTCAATTTTCCTGAGCAGCTTTTTGTTTGCAAAACTCCTGGACCAATTCTTCAAGGCCTAAAAAGCCTTGGTGGCGTGCTGATTTGTCTGGGATAGTGTTAATTTTCTTGATAGTAGCTGGTATGGGGCTGTGTTTTGGATTTCTGTTGGACACAGTTTTGATAACACATTGATGCTTTCATTACTGCTGAGCAGTGCTTGCACAGAGTCAAGGCCTTTGCTGCTCCTCACCCCAGCAGTGAGCAGGCGGGGAAAGCACGAGGAGCTGAGAGGGGACCCAGCCAGGAGAGCTGACCCCAACTGACCCAAGGGATATTCCATCACATGTGATGTCATGCTCAGCATGTAGAGCTGGGGGAAGAAGAAGGGAGAGCTCCACACATTCGGAGTTAGGGTGCTGGGCTTCCCAAGTAACCACTACACATGATGGAGCCCTGCTCTCTTGGAGCTGGCTGAACACCTGCCTGTGATGGGAAGTGGTGAAGGAATTCATGAATGGATTCCTTGTTTTGCTTTGCTTGTGCATGCAGCTTTTGCTTTACTTATGAAACTGTCTTTATCTCAACCTACAAGTGTTCTCACTTTTCCTCTTCCAATTCTCTCCCCCATCTCTCCATGGAGGGAGTGAGTGAGGCTCTGTGGTGCTTAGTTGCTGGCTGAGGTTAAACCACAACAGATGGTTATCTCCAAACTCATAATGGCTTCCACAAACCTACAGCTATGTCTTTTTACAGATATGTATCATGAAAATACTTCGAAATTATTATTATTTCCTATTATTTATTTCTTCACCACCACCACCACATACATAATTCATTTGACTCACAGAATGATGAACAAGGTAACATGGACTCTTACTACTTGCTGGTGATTATTTAATAGAGTTTTTTGTCTCTCTAGATAAGTTTTGGTTTGTGCTTCCGAGTTTTGAGCCTTACCATGAGGTTTGAGCTTCAAAGCAGCACAGCAAGGAACAGGAGATGTTTGCCACACATTCTGGCACTGGAGCCAGCTGCTTCTATTGTCTGCTGGCTAGATCCCATTACACAACACAAGGGCACAAAGAGGAAAACAGAATAAAACATTTCATATGGAAGACAGCACTGAGAATTTATATAGTGATGGATGACAAAGTATTAATTAGATATGGCAAGCTATCCAGGGGAATAAAAGACAAAGAACAGGCAAAACTTGGTTGTCGTTACTGGCTTTGAACTAACACATAAAGCAGGAGCTTGCTGCATGCAGAACCAAAGTCAGGAATAACCTGACACTTCTCAGAGGACTGTTGGTTTTGTCAGACATTGAAGGGCAGTAAGAAGTTTTCCCTAAGGACAGAATTGCCATGACTGCCACTGATACTGCAATTCAGGCTTGAAGTCCTGGAATCAAATGATTAGAAAGCCTTTTCAGTTATAGATCTTTTCCTGCCTAAGTTATTATTGAACAACCACTCCCCCATTTCTTTTTTACTTCATAAATATTTGATATTTGTATTTCTTTTGTGTATTTCTTTCCTGCCACCTCCTCTTTTGTGGGAAGTGGTAAAAGATGAGCCTTTCATGACAAAAGCATGCGAGTTGCTAAGATTAGTATCATTATTTGTTGATCTTTCCTCAGCAAATTTGCAAGCCAACACAGTAAATATAACAAATAGAAGTGAACATGAGAGGTGCATTAAAGAACTAAATAATTTTAATCAGTGTGACTAGATTAAAAGGCTTCTTAAATATTTCAATGTGGCAATCCTTTAGGAAGTGTTTACGACAAGCTTATAATAGTGCCAGGCAAAAGACAAAGTGGAATCTATCCAGGCTCATCCATATTTAAATGTGTGTGCTCAGTGCAAACATGGCTTAGGGAGAAGTGATGACATCTCCAAACGTACGATAGGTGGCAGGCAAGAATGCTGGCAGGAGCAACCTGGAGAAATAGAGGGGATAAACAGGGAAGCTGACAGCAAGAAACCATTTGAAATGAGCTCAGGAAGGAAAACACAAAGCCAGTGCAGGTCCTGCAGTACAGGATGGATTACAGGTCACCAGAATGTACCAAACCTCCTGCAAAATTTTTACTTGCCTTTTCACTATTGTGAGTGAGAAGTTGGTAACAGGTAACAAGTTGGTTATCAAAACTGTGAACAAAGTATTCAAGGAATAAGAAAGGGGGAAAAAAATAATCTGAGATGCAAGAAGATGGCCAAATATTTCAGGAATTAAAGGACTTCAAGCTTCCAGGAATGACAGGAAGATGGTGGGCATGGATGAAGCCCTCATGAAGAGCAGCCTAAGTAAAAAGGAATGGGAAAAGAAAACATTTTCAGCATTTTTTCTTTCTGAAGTGTTCCAGGTGCCTTGACTACAGCCTGTCTGAGGTGGAAACCTCCTCATCTGCTGCAGACATCTAACAAACGGGCAGTTCAGCACGCCCTGAGTTGCTGACTTTTAACGGTCATTGCAGGGAATTAGGTGTCCCCACATTGCTGGAGGCTTGGGTTGGCAGCATACACATGCCAGCCCTTCCCCTTTCATTTCAGGCCGGTAAGTCAGTTATTGAACCAAGTGCAGCTCCTATTTTCTGCCAACTCAATTTATTCTCTCCAGCTGGAACACAGGCCAGCATTACAATACAAGATTAGCCTTTTCCAAGATACCCATCTGCAGAACATAAGCTATCAAAAGGTAAAGTTCCATTCTGTGTCCAGCTCCTTCCACTTTTAAACACTTGACAAACCCTCAATTTTTCCACTGTATCATCTTGAAACTAGCCAGTAGAAGAACACCTTTTCCCCCTTTTCCTCCCCAGTAAGAATATTGCTTAGTTTCAGCCTCAGAGGGTCCCTTTGAGAATCAGGATGTATCAGTGTCTGGAGGCAGACAGAGCAAAAAATATAGAACTGATTATGTCTGAATCTGGAGTTGGCAGATTTTATTTAGGGGAGTGAATCATCAAATACACAGTCCAAGATGAGGAAATAGTTGTCATCACAAGTCCTGCTCTAGAAATCACATCTGAAATCACATTGATGTTCTACTCACAAATGGAATTGGCTTTAAATGGCCATTTAGTAGGAAATTTAAAACACAAACAGTGGGACAAAGGGATGAAGCTCTCAGTAAAGCACTGGTAACAGTGTCAGCACTACGGAGGAGAGCCACCACAAAAGCAGCAGCTGACCTATATACAGGAGATGGAACATAGTGTCACGATCAATCCTGTGGGTTTGGTCAATGCCAAAGGAAAAGAGAGCAGCAGGTAAAGAAAATCCCTCTCTCTCGAAGTGACTGAGTTCACTCTGTAAGAACTATCTGGATGCTCAATGCACAATATGTTGCTCTCTAACACAAGCATCAACATGAGATGAAAACATGCCTCAAGGAAGAAGGGAAGGAAGAGGCCAAGCAAATAGAGCAGGAAAGGAGGCAAAAAGGAAAGGGGGCTACCAAATCTGCCTGTATTCTGCTCCTTCATATCTCCTTACTGCTGGTATTTTGAACAACTGTTCTGCAGAGCTTTCCTTCCTCTGCTTTGTCAGTTATAACATAAAGTCAGAAACCTCAGAACCCAGAGAGAAAACAGTGTCAACAGTGGCTTTTTCCATTTAAATCTACATCAACTTTAGGAAGGGAAAAATAGGGAAAAAACTTTTGAATTTGCCTGACCTCTAGGTTTTGGGTTTCTTTTTCCCCCTGCTTTTTTAACACCAATTGAGGTTTTAGGTCAGAAGTCTCTGAATGCTCAGTATTTAATTGCCATTAGGCACATGACCAGACATAGTTGTATCTTTCTTGTGGTTTGGGACTCCTGATTGTAGGCTTTCCACTGATAGCACTTGTGGACAGTCACCCTCAGGAATTACATTTGCTTTGGTATGAAAACCCTCTTTGTAGGTTGTTGTATAATCCCAAATCTGTTTTTAAAACAGTGAATGCAAGAAGAGCTGTTCCTCACAGTGCTGCTACCTTAAAAACAGATTAGTCTTAATATATGTAGACACTGATGCTTTCTTCTGTAACACCGTATGCACAAACCCCTTTTTTTGCTCATGCCGATATCCCAATTTGCATGCTTTCTGTCACATCAAATGAAGCTGCTCACTGGAAATTGGGCCATAAGCTACCACTTGCATTCATGAATATGTGCAGCCTGCTTTCATTTACCACTTCACATTCTAATGTGCTCTTGAGCAGTTCCACAGGTTAAAAGGCCAGCCATTATCAGCAGCCATAAGAGATAAGAAATATATGGGAAAAGCTTATCTGAATCCCAAGATTTTCAGCTTTAACAAGTTTTTCACATTATTCAATCCTTAGAAATAAACCTTGAAGAACAAGGTTTCTCCCTCTCTGCTGCTAGAGATGGATGTCTGCATATTCACAGCAACTTCAGCAAAGGATTTCTGTACACTTGCACCGTTCCCTGCATCGTGCTTTACATGGCAAGAAGCAAGACAGGACAACTCTCCCATAGCAACTAGGAGGGGCTTCATTTTGCTCAAAGGTGAAATGAGACTTGAAGAGCGTGTGGGTACCAATGTCTCTTCACAGCTGCTCCACATCAGCATTAAACATTTTGAACTGTCAGTGTAAGAACAAAAATAAAGCCATTTCTCTTAAAGTGACCCAATGAAATAATTTGTGCAGTGTAACATCATCATTTATTCATTTGTAATTTCTCTCACCATACACACTGCACATAGCTACAAACATGTGTAAAGCACATTTCCCTTCCTGGTTTTCATCTATATCCTCTCATAGCTGTGGGTTTCAAAGGAACAGCCTTGTTATTACTCTGTGGAAATGGAGAAGGTTCACCAAATCAGTCACCTTGGTTTTGCTCATATGATGACAATAGATCTGGGTTAGGGCCTCGGGCTCTAATCCACCACACTGGCTGCCATGTGTGTCTGATCAACCGAGTGGTCTGTAAGCTCATATTGTATTGAGCTTAATCAATGGGCTCAACCAACTCAAAGGTCTCTGTATCTGCTGAGAAATTAAATATGTACCCATTTTCCCATTGAATCCTGCTCCCATGGAAAACAGACAAAATTCCCTCTGACTTCAGAGAATTCAAAGTCAATGTACCAGCAATTAATCAAAAGAGAATTTCATCTTATTTTTAAATCCAGGAGCTTTAATTTTCAAGTTTGTAAATTTACCTTTCTTTTCCTCAGCACTTCATTCAGTTGTCACTGTTGTTCCCTGCCCTGGCATTGATTTTCCAAGGAAAGCCATTCATCTCCATATTTGTGAGACTGACAGAGCTCATCGCCAGCTCGCAGGAATGATGGAGATAAACAACATGCACTTTATTCAGATTAATGAGTGCAGTGACAAGCAGCTCCTGACAAGGAGCAAACAAAAGGTCTGTACAAGGTAATAATGACTGTTGCTGTGGTGAGGTATGAGTGATTTTCACAGGCTGGAAACTGGCAATAAAAAGATTCACTATCTGCTAAAGGCACCTATTAATGATAAGGCTTCCTGAAGAAAACAGAGCATTTTGAAGACAAATTGTCAGTCACATCTCCTTTATCCAGGGTGCTTAAGGAAGCGGTTCTGCCAACAGAATACCTCAGTCTGCAGCAGAAGGCAGCTTTTAAATGAAGGAATGATGCCTGGGAAGTAAGACTTTACCTGAAGCTTGTCAAATAAACTTACCATGTTAGTGCACTTGCTCATAAGCATTTGTTAAGAGAAAGCCAAGACAAGTTATTTTAATGGTGACTGTTGGTAAGGTAAAAGTTTAGTAATGCACTACCCCCAAAATGCCACTAATAAGGAATATGGTGCTAGGAACTCAGATTATCATCAGAAAAGCCAAGCATTAAACAGTCCTCCCCCATAGCTAGATAAAGCCTGTGTATAAGACATGACAGAAATGATCAGCTCTGGTAAAAACCTATTGAAGTACATTTGCAATCAGTTTCTGAGACATGAGGAAAAAACATGTTCTGTAGGGAGCCATATGAGGTCTGTCCTTTCACGGATTAAATTCAGTGGAGTTGCCAATGGATCACTAGATCAGTGGATCACTGGATCTGAAGTTATATCTGCTTATACCTATCCAAACTGGCATCACCAAATGAATTCACAGCAGGATTGATCACCATGTTGAATTCACTTCCTATTATGAGAGATGCTTCAGCAAACCTGACCTGTAATCAATGGCAATTCTTTCATAAAATGCTCTTAGCAGTTTTCATATAGTCAATCATATACCCAACTCCTACTAATCTAACAGTCCAAAGCATATATGACTGTTCTCACATGTGCTTGCTGCAGTTCTCCAGCCCAGGCCGAAACACAAGCCGAAGCATAGTACACAAAACTTACAGGAGTGCAGGATCATGACACTAGTTTCACCTGCCCATGAAAGTGCCAGAAGAACTGAACAATTTGGGGTCAGGTATTTGAATACAAAATAGCAACACTGAATATTTTCAGATTTCACAATCTGATTGAGAGAATTTTGTTTGATGGCACTTCAGGTTTGCTAGGAATAAAAATAAACCCATCTGAAATCAGCAATTGAGAAGTGGTGATTCTGTGTGGCCACAGCTCTGTAATACATCTATGGTGGTTACTTTAAGAGCTGAGTTCAGGTGGATTGCTTTGGGTTTGTATCACAGCACTATAATCTATTCTCATTTGAACTGGTATAATTCTGGAGTACTTTCATTACCAATAGTGGGATTACTGCAGATTTGCACTGAAGGCAGGTTTGTTTTAAACTGCATCATATGAGCAGCATAAACTAGGACACTGGCTACTTAAACACATGGCACTCATCTAGAAGCCTTTGTAGTGTTCACGTAAAGCAACAAAGAAGAGAAAGAAACCAACACAAATGAAGTTAAGAGTAGGTTATTTACAGGAACTTTCCAGATTCACACGGATTACAAATATCCCTATGAAAACTATACTTTCCCTTATTGTTTCTGAAATCTTTAATGATGGGTCTGACTATGAAAACAATCATTTAGATGCAGCTGGAAAAAGAACTTATCACAGCTGAACTGGAACTGACTCCTCAGAAATCAGTAACTGAGCAGATTTTTAATCATTACTAAGTGCAAAATTATGCAGCAGTGCTCAGGGCTCCCAGGCTACACTCCCTCCAGCTGCCTGCAGCAAGCAGGCTAGGAAAAAGGAGGAATGGATACCCACTGCAGCTATTGCTGTCTGTGCATGTCTCTCTTATCCAGTATGTCATGACCCTTCACTTTGAACAGGGTATGGAAGGATACTCCAATGCATCCTTTTCAACTGTACAGGTGTAGAAGTAGACTTTGTGCCCACGCTGAGATGCTCTAGCCTAATGTGTTTGGTTTGCATGGCAAGGTTTTGGTATGCTTTGCTGTGCTCCACCATTCCTTCTTGGGATGAGAATTCCCACTTCTTCATGTCCCTCTCCATCACCAGCACTGCACTCAAGTCTCAGCTGCCTTATTTCTCCTTGTTCTTCTGAAAATCACCTCACTTCTCTACCAGGCCCTGACACCTTCTCTTGCAATCTGGGAATATCTCCTACATCCCAACAATCCTCCTGCCTTCTCTGTCAGCAATTTCCAAACCCTGTGTACTTTCCTATTCTCTGTTCTTTCCTCCTTTTGCTGCCTTCTTCCTTTTGGTTTTCACCAAACCAGAGGAAGTGGCCAGGAGCATGAAGGAGACTGAACCAGCACTCCTACTACTGGCAGGGGGATACAGATTCAGCAATTCTCCCACCTTCAAACCACTCCATCCAACCTCTCCCTCAGAACATGCTTGTCTACAGGAGCAGTTTGGCAATTCAATAGAACAATCCACAGCCATACCACTACATCTCTGTATGTATCCAAGTCCCCTGGTTTGGGACAGGCAGTGCTTTCTCTTTGCATTTTAAAGCAGCCAGCAAACTCTGAATCTCCAGGAGAAACCTTAGGCACCAGTTCGAATAAGCACACAGATTTGGAAATAGCTGCACTGAGGGATACTCTGTTCCCATTACAGTACACAGAAGAGATGTGATCAGTCTGGCTTGTTATTACAGCAGGCAGGTCTTGCCCTGTAGCAGGTTATGTTTTACTCTTCATCAGGAACTGCAGTGATAGGACAAGGGGGAATGAGTTTAAACAGGGGAAGTTCAGGTTAGATAAAAGGAAGAAGTTCTTTACTGTGAGCGTGGTGAGGCACTGGAACAGGTTGCCCAAAGAAGTGGTAAATGCTCCATCCCTGGCAATGTTCAAGGCCAGGTTGGACAGAGCCTTGGGCGACATGGTCTGGTGTGAGGCATACCCGCCCATGGCAGGGGGTTGGAACTTGATGATGTTAAGGTCCTTTCCAACCCTAACTATTCTATCATTCTATCATCTAAGGGCTCTTTCCCATGAATAAGATAGCAAGATCAAATTTTATGATCAACCCATAAATAGTTTGAGAGAATGTTGCTTTCCATTCATAAAACACAGCCATGAATCAATAGCAAGTACAGTAACATGACTCCTGAAAATTAGGATAATTTTCCTTTAAAATAACGAATCAAACTGAGGTGAATTTTCTTTGGAATTTAACTTCATTCAACCATGGCAAAGTATATATTAGATATGAAGTTAATAAATTCAACTACTATGTTATTAATTTGAATCCTACAGGATCCCACTGATGGAAACCTCCATACTTTTTAAGACAGTAACCTATACACAACACCTGGCTAGCAGCAGACTTGTTTTGGATGTTTCACAAACACTGTTTGTTTGCTAAGGCATAACAAATTGATATGGTTCCCCTTGTGCTGTATACTCAGGCTATCAGAAAGTGAATAACAAATCACACCATGCTTAATGTTGGAGGAGCACCATTATAATCCCTTGCAAATGTCCATGTCACAGGTGTTTTGCTGCAGATTCTACCCCGATGAGCACACAGCTGCTTATCATCACATGAGGTAGAATTCAGATAAAGGGAAGATGTGACATGTGGGTTAATCAGGGAGAAGAAAAAAAGAAAAAAGAAAAACAAAATTATGTTTTTTCTCTAACTGTGTTTTCTACATCACTGAGCACTGAGACACGATGTCATTTATTTCAACCATATAAACCATGACCACGTATTTGCAGATGCAATTACTTCAACTTTACACTCACTAGCTTGGAAACAAGCCCCTTTTGTCTCATTCCTCAAGGAAAATAAGAGCTATAATGCAGAAATGGAGAATAGAGATGTCACATCCATTCAATTCACTCTTGCAGCTCCTTTGACTCCCGAACTAATCTCTGTTCCTGAGTTACTGGGGACAGGTTTGCATACACCTTACAGGAACTGATTTGCGGTAGGATTAGTTTTGACGGATAAAGATACGAGGAAAGAGGGAAAGATGAAAAGATGCCAACGTGGACAAGCATCCCATATAGAAGCTCAGAGCTTCCCTAAGGAGCAGTTCTTGGAGATTAGCAACAGCTCTAATGCTCTTTGCAAATAATCCTTTGCTGTTAGATGGCTAAATAGCCTGTTGAAGGACATTTTACTTATTCAAACTTAACCATATTAGAAAGCTGTCGTTAACTACTTAAGAGTAGAATACTTCAAAACTAAAAGAGGGGAAGTTCAGGTAACCTATAAGGAAGAAGTTCTTTACTGTGAGGGTGGTAAAGCACTAGAACAGGTTGCCCAAAGAAGTAGTAAATGCTCTGTCCCTGGCAGTGTCCAAGGCCAGGTCAGATAAAGCCTTGGGCAACATGGTCTAGGGTTAGGCATCTCTGTCCATGGTGGGGGATTGGAATTAGATGACCTTAAGGTCCTTTCCAACCCAAACCATTCTGTGTTTCTTTGATTATTAATTTAGTTTAGTGAGCAAAGTGAAAGACTAAAAAAGTGGAAAGATCAAACCAGAAAATAAGAAAATAGTAATTTTCCTAAAATGAGTATTGGGGAAAAGAAAGATTCATCACGTAAATGCAGCATAGAAGACAGCAAGGTATATCTTTCAGTATAGTGAAGTTGGATGCATGCAAAGCAGTCCTTAGATAGTGACAGAAAATTACTTCAGAGTATCTTCTGTGCACATTCTTAGGGCATTAATACTTCAAAGGCTGAAAAACTCATAAAACCACACACAAGGCATTAGCATTGTATCTGTATGCTGAAATGCATTTTCTCATGGTCATGCTGATAAAACCAGATTATCCAATTAATGAGATAAATAATTACAGATGCACTTCATGGAAGAGCATGTGATTCTCAGAAAATTGCTGTCATTACTGGAGGTGCCCTGCAAAGTATTATCCATTCCTGGCTGTTTGAATTTTAAAACTTCAACTCAGCTCTTAATGATGTATCCTAACTAGAAGTGTTAGCTATGCCCTTGATAACTAACCTTGGAAATAAATGACTTGTTTATCAATGAAGGACACTGTCTGTCTCTGTATAGACAAGTCAAATCTATATACCCTGGATATAAATCCAGTGCTCATCAGATAAAGAGAAGGCAAGCCAAATTAACTGCTGGGAAAATACCTGTAATGTAAGCAAATATAGAAGAGGCTGAGGATCATCAATAGACACTGCAGCCCTTCTGCTTGGGTCATCCCTCTGTACTCGGCACTGGTGAGGCTGCACCTTGAATCCTGTGTTCAGTTCTGGGCCCCTCACTACAAGAGAGACATTGAGGTGCCAGAGTGGGCCCAGAAAAGGGCAACAAAGATGGTGAAGGGCCTGTGAAGAATAAGTTTTATGAGGAACAGCTGAGGGAACTGGGTGTGCTTAGTCTGGAGAGGAGAAGGCTCAGAGGGCACCTGAAAGGAGGTTGTAGTAAGGTGGGGGTTAGTCTTTTCTCCCAAGTAACAAGCGATAAGAGGAAATGGCCTCAAGCTGTGCTAGGAAGGTTTAGATTTGGTATTAGGAAACATTTATTCACAGAGAAGGTTATTGAGAAATTGGAACAGGCTGCCCAGGGAAATGGTGGAATCACCATCCCTGGAAGAGTTCAGAAGCAGTGTAGATGAGGCCCTTACTGATATGGATTAGTGGTGGCCTTGGCAGTGGTAATAGTTGGACTTGATGATCTTAAAGGTCTTTTCCAACCTAGTTGAAATCTAGTATGATTGAGATGCTAGAGAAGTGTCAGATTTGGTGGTGAAACAGCTGATGCTTGAAAAAAATAGTTCAATGAATTACATGTCAATCACTTAAAAATCATTTCAAAATTACAGAGTTGCACAATCATAGCTGCTTCCACATGCTCATACAAATAGTCAAGGGGAAAATGACTGTGATGCTCTGGGAGAAGAGTCCACCTGTGTCTGCAGAATGGCACAATATCCACAAACCTCTTTCATCTTCATCTGAAAATGAGGATCAGCATTTTGATGGTAACAAAGACCCAGAGCAGCACTGTCCCCTTTGTTTTCTTTCTGTTTTTTTATTTTGTACTTAGTTTTGAGACATAAACCAAGGAAAAGAAATGTTTTGTTTGTTAAAGGGGTAGAATTGGCTGCTAGTGTCCAAAGCATGTTTTGCTCACATACCAGTCTAATGTCTATAAATCACTCTCAATTCCATCCTCTTCTGGAAAAGACAAAGAAAAGGAAAATCACTAATGCCCTAGTTGGTGTGGATCCCAGAATGGTCTAAGCAATGCCATAAAATAAACAGTTAAAGTAAATGTCAATTGCTAACAGGTCACATATTAACAATCTTAATAATTTTCCTGTTCCTGCTCAACTGGGTACTTGAAAGTAAGTAGGGGAATTCTCTTTCATTAGAGGCAGTTAAATACAAAGTCTAACTCCAACTTTGATATTTTCATCAAGTCAGGCATTTTTACTGAATTTCAACTTTAAAGCCATACTGGGTAACAATAAACAGCAATATTTGAATTCTTTCTGTCAAACTGGCCCAGAAAAATGGGACTTATTTGACATCCTCCTATCTATTCAGCCAAGAAAACAGATATAAATATGTAGGCAAGCAAAAAAAAGCTAAATGCTGCTGTCTAGAGATATTCCCTTAGAAGTCCAATGATAACAGAACATTCCTGACAGAACACAGATGTAAGAAAGAAGATTCTTATTACTAGATGGCAATTTGTTTTCTCTCTACCCCAGCCCCATCAGCCCTGACATCCTTGGATCATCCCAATTTCTTCAGTCTTTCCTCAAAGCCATGGTTTTTTAAACCTGGGATCCTTCTGGCTACCATCATTGAGGACTAGTTGGTCCAAATCTTTTGTGAAGTGCAATGTGCCAAATGAGTTAGATTGTTGCAGTAGAGGTAAGGGAAATATGGAGCATTTATCTCCTACCTGCTGTGTGTCAGTCTGGGCAGCTCAAATGGTGTTTCTTATGTGCACAGTAGTACAACACTGGTTTAAGTCTGATTTACGATCCTCTGAAGTCCTCTAGATTCCTTTCTGCAGAACTCTCTCTAGCCATCACCCTGTTTTCCTGATGCTGGAGCAATCATTCCTACCTGTGCTGCACTTGCTTTTACCCTGTTGCCTTCACATTTTTTCACTTAATTTCTCTAATTTATAAACATTGCTTTGAATACTAATCCTATGTTCCCAGATGCTTGCAGCCCTTCAGTCCTGGTGTTAATCTGCAAATTTAATCACCATATTCTCTAATACCTCGCTGAAATCGTTAATGAAGTTATTAAACAACATTTTCAGCTCGAGTAGCCCTGTTTGACATAGGGATGTCAAATGTCCACATATGACAAATTTAAGCTTCCTGATAACAGGAGGTTTTAATTACCTTTTCTGATCTTCAAAGTTGAAGCATATTCCACAGGAAATAGTGGAGGATTCCTAACTCAGAGCTCTATATTCAGCCCATATTATGTGTCCTTTCTCTTCTGATGAAGAGGCAATAGTGCCTTCTTTTCAGTGTCAGAGTCTTAGTTCCTGTAGTGGAACTACTAATGCACTTTCAGGGTGAATTTGTGTTAGGATAGGGAATAGACAACGAAAGATTCAAAATATTCTTATGCCAGTCAGATAACTGGTAAGAACACAAACATTTGTCTTTCCTGCTGTCTGGGAAGTTATATTGTGAACTGCTATGTCAGTTCCTTATGTTTTCATTGTTGCACATACCTTGAGACTAAGTAACATATTTGATTGAATAGAAAATAAAATACACAGAAATCTCTGAGTTTTATATATCACATAAGTGAACGAAAAAAAGCAAAGGAGGTACTATACAGCAAAATGATTAACTGCACTGCTGGTTATTTTTGGTATCTGTGATAGCAAAAAAGCAAGATGCTGAAAAGATACAGTATGTCCTTAACTCTATGCCTTTCTGCCCACTAATCCCTGTATTTGTGTAAGTCCTGTAAGATGGCTATGCAAGTTCTGTCACAAAAGACCTCTTCTTTTTTGCCCATTGTTGCCATTCTATTACTAGATACAAACTAAGCTGTAAGTGCCCCAATATGCACATCTGCATATCCTGAATAAAGGGTCTTAACAAATTCTATTTGCAAATGTTGCAGTTGCTTCATATCAATTCTTAAGTCCATGTACACTCCCACTCATTTCTTCAGAGATTCTTCATGTGAAGGTCTCTGTAAAGTTGGCATTAACCAGCACTACCAATAGAGAGCAGTTGACGTGTATCTCCTAAGGCAAGAATGGCTATGGTATCAATTAATGCATTTATTTCTCTTTTTCCAATATGCCATCTCTCAAGGACTAGCCACAACAAACCCCATTTTATAAGACTTCTACATTTGTATGCCTCTGGTTCAGCAGCATTTGGAGCATGTCCACAATGTACTGCATGCAAATGGCTCTCCCATGACATTTTCAAAGAAACCCTTATGCTAGTGGCACATGAAGACAAGTTCCACTGGTTCTGTGACAGGTGAAAACCACTTTTGCTCTGTGAGATCTAAAGGGATGAGTAAATGTGTGTTATGGCAGGAAGTAAGACTGCCTTTGAGTCTGTATTAGCAGTGAAAAGGTTTCAGTGTAAGAACTGTGTTGTTTTGCATGCATCTGCATCAGTAGAAGTTGGTCCTTTATTTCCAAGTATGAATTACATGCTGTTGCAGCTTAGTACTACTATTAAGAATTGCTTTGGCCAGTGTGATGGGGTGAGCAAGTCTATGAATGGAAAACTGTCTTGTCTCCAAGCAGGTGTGAAGTCTGAAAGATGCAGAAGAAGGTTTGATCAGGCATCTTCCTTCAGGCCTAGTGCTGCAGTGTAATGGAACACACTTGCAACATGGAGAACTTCTAATGCTGTGGAATGGTTATTTTCAGAGACCTAAATAGCTTGATCTCTTGAAAATAATAAACATAAACATGAGAGTTCTTTTTATAGGGCCACAAATTCTATTCCACATACATGGGCTACAAGACTTAGTAATCTCTGTGTTTTATGCCTGAAAAAGTTGAGAGAAAAAGCAAATCAGTCAGTGACAACAAATATGTTATAGCAAAGATTCACTTTGACTTCCAAAATGTGTCTGAGGTTTTGGGATGCTTCTCTTTTTGAACATTCAACTTGAAAGATAAGAGTGGGAGTTTGCCTTCAGAAAGTGCTGAGCATGCACTGTTTGTAAATCATGTGCTCTTCCAGTTCCTGTATGTGAGGCAAAAGAGAACTAGATTTGAAAATTTGAGATCACCATTTTACTGACCTGATTTAAAATACATTTTGTGATAAATTACTGCTGCAACAGAAAAGCAAAACTTAAAACTAAACTCTTCCAAAACTTCCAAAGATGACAATGTATAGATTCAAATACACATCTAAAAGCAAGGACAGCTAATGATGTTTTCAAAGTCTCCCTCAGATGGCATTATTAGATTGAGTCTTGACTTGGCGGTTCATCTGGGTGCTTTTTGGCAGAAGACTCAGTCCCTGTACCAAAGGAATTAAACTTTAAAGCCAACACACAGCTCAAACCACACAAAAATAGGTATTTCATAGGTAGAAATGTTGAGATACGAATTAGATGAGGGAATATTTTGGTGAACGAGACAAAAACTAAAGCAAAACAGACAAATTGATGGTTAACTCAGCATTATTTGTGTGTATCTCAATCTTTCTGTCTCTCTGAAGGGGAAAATAAACTCTCCTACTTGTAAAGCAGGGTGAAAACCCTGGAGAAAGGAGCTATATTTTGAAAAATAAACCCAAAAAACAACCCACCAAAAATTAAATATATTCAGGTATCTTTGAGAATGTAATTTAAAGAAATGACCAGTGCTTATCTTTCATTCTCTTCTTTTCCCCTAGTTGCTCTCTTGCTTTCTTCTTACATATACACACTCACACATACTTGTGGAAGATAACACTGGGGAAAAAAGAGCACCAATCAGGCAAGACCTCAGCAACTGTACTCTCAAAGCAATGAACAAAGACAGAGCCACCAGATCCACTTCTCAAATATGGAATTAAAATGACACATGAAACTAAAGCCAGAATTTACAGTGGAAGCAGGTCTGATGAAAGTAAGTAAGATTTTTGGAGCTGCTGGCTAATAGGAAAACAAGAGTGACCAAGAATGGGCACAGAAATATTTCTTTGCTGTCTTTCACTGACTGGGGGTGATCTATCCCCATGCTCCTAAGTGATTCCACTCTGCCAGAAGGCATCTTTCCAGTTTAACTTTGAGCAACAGCGTATTTTGTAGCAGTAGACTTTAGTGACATGGAAAACTCAATTTGTAAACATCTCTTATAATGCTGTGCTTCAGGGACCTCCTCAGGGCAGCTTTCATGTTTGTACACTGCAGAAATCATTGCTTTATTCTATTGAACTGTTTCTACTTGTTATTTTATGCATCACAAAGTTCAGTCTTGTTTTAACATTCTCAAAACTAGGTGTGAGATCCAGGATGTGGAACTAAAGTACACACCATCAGGAACTAACTTTATAATATGCATGAATTAAAGAAAAAACAAAATATGAGTCAATACATTTGCCATTGTCAGTTTTGATTTAGAGTGACACGGGTTCAAATACAAAAATCCATTGAGCAGTTTCATCAGTGGCATAAATCTAGATCTCCATCCCCAACTTCCATGTTGTACCCAAGTCAACCTTTTCTTTATGCCCACATCAAACCTACAAGTTATTTTCTACCATTATTGCAAAAGGGATTCAGTTAATAGGAGTAAGGAATAATTCTGATGCCCAGACAGAAACAAAAGATAACAGTGACCAGTGAGTTGACTCAGTGAATTATAAGTCAGAATGAAAGTAAGTGTGCTAAAGACACATTTATTGCCACTGAAAGGGCTGATACTGAGCTGAAGGGATACTGAAACAGTCCATAAATGTTTGCACAGAAATGAAGTTTAGTGTAAGTGAACACATGCTAACTCAGTGAAGATGGTGTACCTACTATTCCATTAATTTTTAGATTTCCATCCAAGCAACTATAGAAAGAAGCATGACTTTACATGTGAACATTTCTATCACCTCTGTCATTGCTCAGTCTGCACCTTCACACTTGCACCGTGGTAAGGAAGACGAGGGAAGGGGTAAAAAAATGAACTGACTGCTTTTGCAGATTAACAGCAGTTTGTTCTTCCTAACTCAAGAGTCTCAGACATTTATGCACCCGAAAACTTTTGTGGAACCTCTCAGCCCACTGACAGTGGTTGAACAACAAGATCAGGCTGTTAGCCATCAACTTAATGAGAGATGATACTTGCTACAGTCTTATATACTGAGAATACTGACTAAGACAGATGTAGAGACAAATGTGAATGATAGATTTCTTGCTGCCTGCAAAGGAAATGAAGTAAAGGATATGTATATAGACGACCTACATCTTATCAATAAAACATTAACTATGTCATCTGCAAGTGGAAATACCATTCCACTGAAGTGTTGTTATTTTTTCCATGTCTTCTTATATATACTTACTGGTTGTATAAATATTATCATCATTAATTAAAAAAGCACATAGAAAGACATATCAGATGCCTTTCTAGGGCCAGCACAAAGTGCATTGCTTCCTAATTTTCAATAAGGTAGGAGGAGGATTTCTGCTTGTAAGTACTAACCTCTTAGAAGGATGATTTTCATCCACTCAAAATAATTCACCATTTGAAAAGCTCCTAATTTTTCTTCTATCTGCATACTCCAACTAGGAGAGGAAATATATTGGCATAAAATGTTGGAAAGTATTTTCCACAAACACCAGATACTCAGCATCAGAAGTCAGCCCCACCGATCTGCAGAAGTCTTATGTAAAGGAAAAGGTTTTAATTGCTACTTTCTACATCCTCAGAGCCTCAGGTAAAGTCTTATTTGAAGCCTGATTCATGCTCAAAATAAGAGTCCCTGTCATGAAACAGAATTAATACCTTTGAAAATTAATTTACATGTTATTTAGAAAGGACTTTTGTTTGGAAATGCTGCTATACATGACAATCTTGATTGAAAGGCAGTGCTACACATTAATATACAACAGGACAGATGGTTAAGCAGGTGTATCAGGTTAAGGAAAACTTGCTTTTTGGGATTTTGCTGTTCTAATATTGCACAGCTTTTGCACTCACGTAATTTCATTGATTTCAGTGGAGTTTCTCCACTTACACCAATGAAATAAAGAGACTCAGGTACCCTGTTTGCACTGGCACTCAGGGCAGGATATTTGTCAGGATCAGAGTTTGTAACTTGCTGTGATGGGGGTAAAATGAAGATGATGTCAGGTCAAAAATACAGTCTCCAATATAATTGGTATAGGCAGCTATTCTGAATCTGATGATTTGGGAAGACAGTCAAAGATACATCATATAGTACTAATTTCACTCTTCTCCATAGGGTTCACAACTATTTATCATGTCAAAATTGTAGACAGAGAATTGTCAGTTGTGGCTTGATTGTTTTTATTGATTATACCTACACAACTATATTTTTGAGGTGACCAAAAATGAGAAGCTTCCTTTTGCTGTAATTTCCCAGTTAAATGCTAAGCATGCTGGAGGGATCAGAATACAAAATATGGATTACTTAGTGTGCAGTACAGGCATGTGGCAGCACATATGGCATGATACATGAACACCAAACAATATGCTCAGGCCCCAATGAGTTTGCAGGAAGCCAGAGAAAACACAAGTAGGTGACAACAATAATATGCAGTGTAAGAGGAAAGTGTGGACATAGTGGAGCATGAAAATGCATTCACTCCCCCTTCTCCCAGGATGGAATATGGAATATGGCTGAAAGCAAACAGGACTGTCTTCTTCAGATCCATGTGAGACTGTCGGGGTAACTACAGTTGTTTGTTTGATTTATTAGAGTTTGTGCTTCCACCCTGAGATTCTATAGATGTTCAATGTCCTCTGTGTGTTTGGAATGGGGAAACAACAGAAAGCAACAGTCATTTTTGAGATCCCAGCTTGTACAGAATCCAGAATGTAGAGCAGCAGGACAGACTGATATACAGCAGCAGGACAGAATGATGTGCAGCACATCTGATACACTTCATTAATGCTATGCTGGAAATATTTGAAGTAGCTATGCTTACAGTTGCACGACAAAGATAGTGTCTCTATTTCACAGATGCATTTTGTACCAGTGTTATTTTGGAATCTGAGATAATATTCTGCCTGTATTGTACTGCCTTCCAACTGCTACTTCCAACTGATTTTGAATTTTTTACATGCTTTCCCATTATTTCTTTTACTATTGATTGCATTCTCCTTTTCCACAATTAAAGCATAGATATTTGATGAGTAAAGCATAGGCTGGTTTAAGATGAACAGATAACTAATCAAATATTGACATCATGGTGTTTTGAAGATATGCACTACTAACATCCTGTGTGTTTCTTGAACAAGAAAAATGCACAGAAGCTACAGAGCATGACTGAACACACAGTGAGTTAGATAGCAGATTTGCTGCTCAAGTGCAATTTGGAATGAAGGCAATAATGGCTCCTAAATAGGGAGAAGCACTTGGATCTTGCTAGATAAATCTTGGTATTTTCATGATAGAAAACCTTTGCCACAAAAGCATAAGCATACAGTTCACAAGCCTGAAAGATTGCACTGTTAATCCAAATGTTACTCACTGGTTGGATTAAAAATCTCTGTTAAAATGATAATTAAAGAGGGTGTGTGAGATGGGGACTGCTAAAGCAAGAGAAATCACTGGTGTCTTCCCTATGCTGGGTTCTGTACTGATTGTATGAAGAGCTGTTTGCAGGATTACAGCTGACAGTGCAAAGACAAGTTGCATTTCAGTTCCTGTGCAAAGGGAATTGAGGAAAATTTGCTGTTGCCTTTTCTCTATCACTGGATAATACTCTGGATAATACAGGAATACTCTCTTCTTTGATGGTGTGGAAGATAAAGATGTCCAATGGTTTAATGGTTTTCAAAACAAGCTGTAAAGATTCCTCACAAGTGGTTAACTGCAACCACACACAGCACACTCTCTTTCTGTTTAGGGATTTTTTGTTTGTTTAGGATAATCATTTTACTTGAGAATTTATTTCCTGAGCAGATTACAGAAGGGTATTGCACAGGTAAGCATTTTATGTCCTCTCTGCCATGTCTCAACAAGATCTAAAGATTTAAAAGCTTCACATGCATGATAAAAGTCCTGCTTATGCCTAGGCAATTATTTTTCACATTTAAATGTCTCTGTTATTTTAGTAATGTTTTTTTCCATTCCCTTAAGGGCTTTAGCTAGCCTGGAGAACCAACTAACATCACATTTCCCTTTTTGAAATGAAGGAGAACTCTAATTTTAAAATGCAGTATTTACTTGGTTCCCATTTAACTGAGATTTGATCTATTTAGAAGCCTCCTAATTTAGATTCAGGATCACCATTTCAATACCACTGATCAAAATTTCATACATATTTGTGCACAGCAGCCACTGTATGCATACTGATGAGCACTTCCCAAGGCATTCCTACTGCACTAACACTTGCAAATCATGTGTTGACACAATGGTCTTTCAGGTGAAAAGACTGCACAGAGACAAAGACTCCTCAGACCACTCCAGCGTGGACTGTCAGTCCAAACCTAAGATAATGTAGTGGAAAGGGGCGGCAAAATTCAGGAGGAACAGAATCCCTAGAAATATATGTATATAAGGATAAATATATATAAAGAAGAAGTTCTTTACTGTGAGGGTGGTGAGGCACTGGAACAGGTTGCCCAAAGAGGTGGTAAATGCTTCATCCCTGGCAGTGCTCAAGGCCAGCTTGGACAGAGCCTTGGGTGATATGGTCTAGTGGAAGGTGTCCCTGTCCATGGCAGGGGGTTGGAACTGGATGATCTTAAGGTCCTTTCCAACCCAAACCATTCTGTGATTCTATGATCTATGAAATTCCTGTGCATGCAAGCCTGTCTCAGTAAAAGCAGACTCTTCTCTTTTTCTCGGAAACTGAAGGTTTTGTAGCGGGTTGTTACACACATGATTGAGGAGTCTATATTTTGTTAAACATGATTCTTGTGAGAAGAGGAAAATCAAGGCTTCTCCCCAAAGGAAAGTAAAGTCATATTACCACTTGCCTCTGATTTGTATCACATATGTATGATTGTATGATTCTGTGTTTAAGAGAAGTACTGAATATCAGCCGTGCCTTCGAATGAAACAAGGTTAGGTCATCCCCACATACACTCACTAAAGCTACTGGCTACAGTTTTCATTATCAGGGACATGTCAAGCCCCTGCTGAGATCAGGATCTGCCATGGGAAGCGAAGTGTGTAGGCACTGTGACTGCTTCAACCTTAGAGAATTCAGTCTTCCCAGGTGAAGCAGACAGGAATAAATCTGAGCACCTCCAGGACGAATTGCTACAGCAAGTCAAAGAAGAGTTTCTCAGAGCAACCTGTCACGGCTCTTTGAAGGTCGCATCAGGAATTGGCAGAGAGGGGCACTGAATTAAAAGCTGTACAGGTTATAAGCCACTTCTGCCTTTGCCATGTGACTTACTGTCTGTTGAGTCTTTCTTCAGCAGACCACACACTACTAAAGGATCTCTTTCCTTCACAGAATGCTTCTTGTTAAAATTCACATCAGAATGTTTAATGGCTACTCCTAAAATAGAAAATAATTACATCAGATTTTTGACTGTTTCAGGCTCTGCTGTGCAGAACACGGCCAAATCTACTCCCCAATAATGTGATTTCAGATGCAGTGTAGCATACACAGCTTTGCAATATACATCTGTGGTTCTGCTTTTCATGGACCCATTTATCAGCTTATCGTTGTATCACAACTGGAATGATTTTATAGTTCTTCTCTCTTTTTCTCTAGTGTCTATATCTTGCTATATAAAGAACTTCATAAAGGACATTAAGCTGTTTTGCTGACAGAAAGCATAGTCAAGAATGATAACCAGCTTTTCTAGTTATTATTCCCTTTAATTTCTAGAAAACATGATTTTCTCAGCCATCCTCATTTCTAATATGGAGCTAGGCTGACTGCCTGTCATTTCTATTTTGTTTTACAGAAAGGCTGGTGAAAAGAGGCTCCTACTAGGAACTGCAATCCAACAAGTTCACTGTTACAGTAAGAGTGCATATTTCCCAAGGGGTGACTGGCTAGGAAAACCACTCTGGGGATTTTTGCAGCAACTGCCTCCCTGTCACTCAATGTGTCTTCTCATAGTCAGTGTCATGGATGCCCCAAGATGGCTCTGCCCCAAGACTGTTGTTGTGCCAGAGCAAAGGAACATTAAATGTGCAAGTTGAGCTCTAGGTGTTTTGCAATCCCACCTGCCTGACTATAACCACAGTAACAGGACCCTTTTGGTGCTCTACAGTGGTGCAATGTTTTGGTTTAGTTGCTTTACTTTACAGAGGATCGCCCTAGTGCAGTTCTTTACTTGCATACTTGCTGCTAAAAACTACTATTCATTAGTTTCATGAGACATCTAAAAACTGAGTAACAACATTGCCTGTGAACTGTAAGCCCCCTTTAATAAAAGTATTTCTCCATTTGAAAATAATCAGGATTCATCTTGGCCTTTAACAGTCCCTTCTACAGAAGCTGTCCTGGGCAGGGGCAAGAAAGTGTGTGCTGGTTTTCCTAAGGATCTTCAATCAAGTTGGTAAGTCCTGGTTTAGCAAAGTTTCTAGATCTCTGGATTTGAGTTCTGTGGATCTTCCGCAGGAAGACAGAATGATCTGGGATGTGGGATAAGGCAGAGGATATGGAGACCCGTAGTGCTCATCAGAAAATCCTTATTGTAGCATTTATCAGTATTCCTCCAGATTTTCTTTCAGTTCGGCCTATCTGCCATATAACAAATTCTAACTAGGTAGTTAAGTTAGTTCTTCAAAAAAGTTTTGCCCCTCTGTCTCAATGATTTACCCTGTGGTTTCATTCCCTGATACACAGCTGTGCTGACACCACAGAAAACCTCTTTGCAAATCACCTTGAGCAGACTGGTGGGCTCTCCACAATGGTACAGAGCACTCCGTGTGGAGAACAACAGCACTGTTATGTCCTCCATTTCTAGTTCTTAGTACCAGTAGCGCTTGTACACTGGGACACTGGTAAAAGAAACTCTATTGATCCAGGTATGGAGTTGGTTAAAGACCACTGAAAACAAGGGAAAATGTCTGTAGAAATTAATAAGCTCTGGATTGCAGCCTTAGCAAGGGTCACACTTGCATTTCCTTATATTCCCCACTATCACCCCACTCAGCTTTATTTTCACTTACTCTTCATTTCCTTGCATTTTGTAAAGTCCCTTCTCTTTTTCACATTACACAGCTCTTCTGAATTCTGCAGGAGCCTTAAATCATGCCTCAGAGGAAATGAAAATATTCCTGTTACATTCAGCAGAGGAACTCTTCCAGGTAGCGGAGGGTTAGTTAACAAGTCAATAGACAGCCAGCTTTCCCCTCATAGCTGCTCTACCTGTAGTGGTAGGAATGACTATGCGCCCTGCCTGCTTCAACCTTTCTGACAGGCTGGGATGGAAAAAGTCAGCCCCCAAAATACCTGCTTATTCAGTCCTGGCTTTAGAGGTGCCACACTGAATTCAAATCCAGTTATTCTGCATCTGTATGTTAGCCAGGCAAAATACTTTATTGGCTTTGCTTTACCTTTCTCCTCTCATATGAAGTCCTGACCTTGTCTTTTTGGGTGTTTTTGCTTCACTAGGAGATGCCAATATCTTTTAATTGAGAGATTTTGTGATGGGATACAAATCCAGCTGTAAGGTACAAGTATCAAAGCTTGGACACCTGGTTTCATCTTCTGGTTCTATCAAATCAACACTCAATCTCTTAACATGGCACTTAGCCAGCAGGATTATTAATGGGTCACAGGAATGTCAGCATCTGAGCATGCAGAGCTATGTATTAGCACAGCTTGGCAAGTCTCTCCTTGGCAATATTAGATTTTGGAGGAAATATGGCTTTGAGAGGACATCAGTGCGAAGCTATCAATGTGCAAATGCAGGAATGCAAACCCCAATGTAGTTTGGAGAACTGTAAAATAGCAATTACTGGCACATGCTGTGAATAAGATCTTCCAGTTCCACCACCTGAAATATGCAGAGATGTGTGTGCATGTTTTCCCTCTCTGTCTTCCCTTGCTGTTTTTCAGTGGCAGTGCCTTAGCTTTTTAGCACTGCATAGGGAGAACTATCTAGTAACAGTTAGGTTGTTCACCTTTGGTTCCATTGGTATGTCAGTCATGTATACCATGTTTTTGCTGCAAAATCTTTGCATTTCAATTGATTGATACCTTGAGAATCTGCAAAATTAAGGTCACCTACATGCTCTTCCCTAAGCACCAGAGCTCCTGTTCTCTCCCTTGCATTCTATCTAAGCATTCTACCATGTAACAAATCAGCTGAAGAATAAACTGGATGAAACAGGTTTTCCTTTGCTGCCTCAATTTGTAAAAAACTTTATCACAGACAGGAACATTCTCATGCCAGGAAATCTCTGGATGCTTCAGGAAAGAGGAACCATTCTTTAACAACGAGTTGCAGTGCTGAGCTCACAGTTGAAAAAGATCAAATTTGCTACACCCTATAGGGCATAATAATGAAGCAAAATCGCAGATATTTCCAGGTGGGGAATCTCCTTGTGCCTTACAATTATATATAGGAAGACATGTAGGTACGTATGTGACTTGCTCCATGTGGATCTATTAAGAGGATTGTGGGAGCAGGAGGGAGTGTGTCTGCTTTGCATTTCCCGATGGCCACTTTACTAATCAACTTTACTAATCAACTTTGATTAACTTAGATTTTCCTGAGTTCAGCCTGGGAGCTGCAGTGTTTAGAACAAGGGCTTGGGCAACCTGAGCTAAACAAAATGAGGGTCAGACTTTCAAAATTACTTCAGAACACAGAGATAGGCATCTAGTGTCATACTTTTCCTAGTAGGAACAACCTGCCTCACTTCCATTGGAACTAATTATCTCCTCTTGCTGGACATCTGGGCTTCCAGCATCTAAATACCACTGAAAACCTTGCCCATTCTACAGCTGATTCATAAAACTGAAATATAGGGACAGAGCCTAATGCTTACGTAGAGCAACATGTCCCTCAAAACTGGGTAGATCAGGGAAATTGGAATCCATCAAGATTTTCTGTCCAGCACTGGGCATTTGCTAGGTGTCTTTTGCTGAAAAGCCCTGACTTGCTTGCCTGTACCCGGAGGCTTTAGTCTGCACCTCTCGCACAAGCTTATCTGTATTGCCATGCAAATTTTCCACTCAGAAAGATAAAGCTTGTGGGGATGAGTGGGTTGTTCCAGCAGAACTGTGCTACAGGGTCTCCTATGTTCTTCCAAGTGTTCTGTGGTGGGTGTTTGTTTTTACTTCTTTCAGAATCCGTAATGACTCCATCTTTTCTGCTTTTCCCCAGTGTTACCTGCTGCACATGAAAGCAAAGTCAACAAGATCAGTGGAACTAATATCACATTGACTTCTTGAGGATAAATAATCAGAATTCAAGCCATCAGGAACACCCTATAATGAAAGATGCTGCAAAATATCTGGCAACAAAAGGTTTTCATAGACATAAACAAAGAGCTTTTTTTCTTGTTTTTCACACATTCTGTTTAATCTTTACTGGACAAAGATATAAACCCCACTTATCTTTGGGGAGAAACCTGGGCTGATAAATGGTCTAATATCAATTAAGCCTTAATATTAAGATGCAGAGATGATGATTCTTCTCTGACTGAAGTGAAATGGCTTGCCTGCTTATACTAGGAGAGAAAGAGAACCTTTGTGAAAGCTTTTTACTGATCTTACTCAAAATGCTATTTATTAAAATAGTAGTTCACTGTTTGAAGTCTGATGCATAGGTTGGATTCTATTATGATCCATATGGATATTTCTGCTTTAGGATTTCCTCTGTATTTTCTCTTTGCAAGGCTAGATAGGATTTAATTTAAACTCAGGCAGTGAAGATTTTCATGCAGAGTTCAGACCTGGTTAAAAAAGCTGCCTGAAGTACATCCATGTGGCTGTGATGAGAGAAGAGAGTTATAAAGTCCTGCTTTCTATTAGTGGATGAATATATATCTCCCAGCCATTCCCAGGTTTTACTGACAGGACCTCACCCCTTCTAGATCTTCTAGCTAAGTTAAGTGAACCAAATTTATCTCTGGTGGAAGCCCACTAAAGACTGTGGCATTAGCATACTGTGACTGACATGCTCCAAAATCAGGTTAGACACCGATTTCTTCAGCAGCAGATCTTGGTAACTGTCATGCTCCCATCCTGACTTATAATTGCTCTGCTCTCTTCCTTGTACAACTCCATTTAGAGAGGCCCCATGAATCATCCAGTTTGGCTTTTTACTGAAAGGAGCACAACATAAGCTATTTTTCTCTTCAAAATGGAAAATTAAACATTTTTATACCAGTACATTCGTTATCTCTAGCATAGCTGCACACAAACTGCTTAATTGGTCTTTGAGACATATGAAGCAGAATAGTGCCCAGTTAGACTGCAGCTTGGAAGACATTCTCCTGATTAGGAATATAACTGAATCATGGCTCATTAGCAGATTTCTATCTGGAGAGGTAGTTTCTAAATGGCGGGGTTTATATTAGTGACGTCTAGCCAAACAGTCTGTCTGGCTTTATCTTCCTGTATGTTATCATGATCTCTGACAGAACAAAACTATTGACTAGGTATCTCTGAGTAATTACTCTGCAGAATGAGAGCCAAGGTCTTTTGCTTTTTTATTCCTACAATTTTCCACTGAAAATGGTATAATTTTACATAAGCTTTTGTACTGCAAAGTGGGATGGAGTTTTTGATCAGCCTTTTTAGAACACTTTCTTGAAAACAAGCAGCTAAATTGCATTTTTTTATTGTTCCAAACTGTTTTTGAATCCTTTGACAGACAAATTTCTTTCTCTTTCATCTGTCACTACTGTAGACTTCTACTTGTGACAGCTTCTCTCCTCTTCATAAGAACTGGCCTGTCCTTTCCTCTCTCAAGAAATGGAGTGGAGGGGGTACACTACCCAGTTATGTTTCCCCCGGACTCAATCATCAAGCTATGCTGATTTATACTGCCTGAGGTCTTTGGTGACTCTCTCTGAAATAAGCCTTGGTCAGAGATTTCAGGCATATTATTTCACATGGGCTGTTTCTCCAGTAAATGAGCCTAGCCTGTCTACCTTTGAAGTCTCAGTCTAAAGGGGATTACTTCCTGAATCATTCACTGTATTATCGATCCTATTGCTATCTAAAAAACTGTCCCATGGTCTCATCAGACCACTAATATTTGCCTTGAAATTCCAGCTAAAGCTGCAAGAATTTTATGAGAGGAGCTGGAATTCTGTTGCTAAATTTGTCTGCTTATTTCTTTGCTCTTCCCTAATTCCTTTGAAACCTTTCCAGGGAGAGATTGCAGTCCTAAAGGATGATAAAAGAGGAAATGATCAGACCCCTTCAGGATTCCCAGGCAGAGGCTGCAGAAAGACAAAGCATTAAGAGGGAGCAGCAGTCCTGTTATGCAGTTTTGTGCTACAGCTCTTGCTTTCTAGCCAGAGAGCGTTCAATGTCTGTGTGTCCTGCTGACAGGATGTAGAAGAAAGGATATGATACATACAGTAATGTTTTCTTCTATCAGTAGCACATGGGCCCCCTCCCCTTAGTATTTCCCTCCTGTTGCTGCTATATTTTAGCTCAGTAGTGGATTTTTTACCCACATTAACAAACATATGAGAGCAAGCTCCCTGAAACCACAGTGTCTGTGAGCAAACTGTACCTACTGCAGAGAAAACAAATAAGTTGTAGTTGGTTTCAACACTTTTGCCTGGGACTGCTTGTTTAAAATTCTGGACAGGTTTGGCCTTCGGGCAGGTGGTGCAATGTAAAAACTGAACATTCAGTATCTTTCCAGGAGAATTTCTCCTAGAGCACTGTTTATAATGAGTGCTTGCTACTCTGCTGGTTATGCCAGGTGGAAAGGGAAATGTCAAAGCCTCCTGATTTATCCTATATTTCTTTTTTCCTGTGTAACTTCTTGATATCATTCTCATTCAGCTTACTTTTCCACTTCATGCAAAGACAGTCAACCTGAAGAAATGAAATATTTTACACAGAAAGCATTTCACTATCTACTTTTCTCCCTGAAGGTGCTGTTCACATAGGTACCTCCATGTAGGTACACAGAGACTGAACTAGCTCTGATCATTGAGTTCATGGTCAAATTAATATGTGGTGGGTTAAGAATTCAGAATGTACTCCATAGCACTTTCTTACCAAAATCATCTGGCTTCTCTGCTTCATCGTAAACTTCATCATAAACTTCATCATATATATGTCTGTCCTTTCCTTTCTTTCAAAAAATCCCAAAGCATTTTAAAAGATGGAAATTTCACCATTAATATATTTTAGATATTACTTTAATTGAAATGCTATACTTTGCTATATTTACCTTTAATAATTAAAAATTAACAATCATCACTGAGGGTATTTCATAGAATCATAGAATGGCTTGGGTTGGAAAGGATCTTAATATTATCCAGTTCCAACCCTCTGCCTTAGGCAATGACACATCACCTTAGACCATGTCACCCAACCTGTGAGGCCAGGTCACAGGCAAGACCAAAGGCTGTTAGCTTTTCCAAGCTGCTCCCCAGCCAGTGCTCTCTTACAAGGTTCCTATTGCTATTTTAACCTCTTTAAAAAACAAAAGAAATTCAATATACGTGTTCTGTATTATTCCCAACAGAGCCATCTCTCCTCCAAGGCAGGATGGAAGAGTGGGTTTTAATAGCAAAGCTGGATTGCAGTACAAAACATAGCTGAAAATTCAGCCACAGTTCTGAGTACCGAGCATTATAGTTGAGTGGAACTGGATTTTCAAACAGCAGAATCATAGAACCACAGAATGATTTGGGTTGGAAAGGACCTTAACATCATCTAGTTCGAACCCCCTGCCATGGGCAGGGACATCTCACACCAGACCACGTCACCCAAGGCTCTGTCCAAGCTGGCATTGAACGCTGCCAGGGATGGAGCATTCACCGTCTCTTCGGGCAACCTGTTTCAGTGCCTCACAACCCTCATAGTAAAGAACTTCTTCCCTATATCTAACCTGAACTTCTTCCCCTGTTTAAATTTAAACTTAGAGAAGGTGTGTTGCTTTCCCCCCCATTCATTTCCTTTGTTTAAATCCTTCCACTTTGAAGTCTTTTTTTTTTTTGGGGGGGGATGCACATGGATTTGGGTGAAAGTCAGCTGCAAGTGGCATCAATGGAAATCCTGAATCCTGCGTGCAGCTCTTTTGGGGATTCACAGGGCCTCAGAAGCTCAGCCAAACATTTTCATAAATATTTCACAGCAGGAAAACTCTGCAGAACCTCAGAGAAAATTTCCACTGCAAAATTCTTAACAAACAAAACCCAGCTCTTTACAAGCACAGACTCTTCAGCATCCTCGAAGGTCAGAGGAAGGGGAGAGAGCTGGTTCCCTAAAGTACAGCCATGTTGTAGCAGAGACTCATAGAAGGCAACACATCTGCATTTTCCTGCTAGCCTGCAGCACAGCTTGCAGCATGCTGGAGCAGGGAGCTAAGTAAGGGGTTTTGTCCTCTACCTCTCAGCACTGTTCCCATGGGAGGCAACACTATCTCAGCTTTCACTATCAGCTGCACACTCTGGCTCTAATGAATGTGCTTTCCAAAAACCACTCAAAATAAATCTCTGTCCGATCATTTTCAATATCAATCTGCTCTTCTCCCAAAGCTGGGTTACATTTTTCCAAAGGCACAGGAAGGTAAACTGGGATACAACGTGAGGTGCAGCCTTGGGAGAATCACCAGAAGGAATCTAAGTGAAGATGGAAACAGGTCCCCAGGGTGTGTGATTTGTCCTCTCCAACAATTCACATTCCTAGGACTCCCAATACTAGGTCTCAGAATCTTTCTGTCATCTGCCTGAAGATTACTATCCCTCTGTCTGAGTGGGAAGATCAAGCAAGAAATCTTCCCTACTGCAGCCAAAGTTCAAAGCTCAGTCTATTAGCTCATATCACTATTAATTTCCTTTTACATTAATATATAATATTGCTAATGCTTCTCTGTGGATTTCTCACTCATCAGAAGAAGCAAATACATAGGGTTTTTTACTAACAGGACGCAGCCAGAGTCTCAATAAATTAGTACAGTCACCCCAAATTCACTGGTACCTCAGGAAGTTATCAGACAGCCAAATATAAGACAAAAATATCAGCATTTCCCATCCCATTTACAACATGGGATGGGAAAATAATTAAGGTTAGCACATTAATTCAGACCTAACCCAGGTTTCCTACAAGAATCAATCCTTATCTTGTTTTTCACCTCCAAAAAGCTGGGCCTGTTCTCATAACCTTCTAACTCTGCCTAATTTCACTTACCCAAAAAGAAGTGGTATAGCATTCTTCTTGACGTGTTCTGATTAATTTGTATGTATCTGACAACTATCTTACTAAAGATCCAATTCTCATAAAACAAACTGTCATTCCTGTCATATCCTCAATCACTAATAACTTTAAGACCGTTTATTTGTGCTCTGACAGTTTCTTTTTTACTGCTGCCACAATCACAATATTGTTGGTAAACTGCATCTTTTCTAGACACCACAGTTTAAGGGGGTAATTCTTATTGTTGATGTTTCTACTGGTTTACTCAAAGCAGTTTTTAATCAGGCAGGCACTCAGCAGTCTCCACTTCCTGGAATTCTAAGTGATGCATTTAAACAGTGGGAACAATTAGCAAATCTGTGAACAGTTGAGGTCAAAGACAATCTGAAGAATAATGAAAAGTGTATTAAAGTAGGGGGTTAGATTTTTGAACAATGATTGTAGCACTAAATACAGACCACAATCTGGGAGACCAAGGGCCAAAATGGTGAAGTGTAGAAAACATGGAAGTCAATACTAAGTGTTCATATTATATGGGAAAGATGCAATGAATTTAAGACTGAAAATTAAAGCCCATTATCATAAGCAGGTTTCTATAAACTAGACTGTGACAGGCAGTTAAAGATAAAACACTGAAGCCAAGGCTACACGTATGACTTTGGCTATCATTCAGAGTCTTCTAAACACTTGGAAAGACACCAGAGAGATCTGGCAGACACAGAATGAATGTATTTTCTCCGTTTAACAAACCTCCATGTATGTACGATAAGATTTGTAGAATAAGATGTATAAACCCCTAGTGATTATTTAAGGATATAATTTAGTCTTGTAATTACTGTCGTCTCTTAACAGCTGTATGTTTAATTGATTGCAACGCTTCAGGGCTAGAACGATTTATCTTGGAGCTCCATCTACTGGTGGCACGACGTATTATAAACTATCCCACAGCCTTCAGACAGAACTTGGCTCTGCTTCAAACCAAGGTAAATCCCACTGCAAGAAGAGCCAAATAAACAAGGCTGAGAACTGCTGGTGCATATAGGAGGGCAATAGCAATGTTCTGCTTCATTGCTGCAACTAACACGTCGCAGTTTGACAAGCATCAATCTCTAGTATCCCCCACTTTGCATATGCTCAGTTCTTACATCTCCCAGTGCCATAGTTACACTTGTAAAGCTATTTTCCAGGCTTTGTAGTGAACATAGGGAACTAATTCAGAAAATTCCAACTTGTTTTAGTCCCATGTTCTGGGATGAAAGCAACTTTTTCCCAAGCTAGCACAGCCACCATCCTACCCCTCCCCAAGATTGAGAAAAGCACTGCACAGACTAAGCACATTCAAATTGAAATAATGTATGCCACGTACTGCCAATGCATCTTTAGAGAATGAATACAAATAGGTCCTCTTCCTATAAAAAGCCAAGTGTATTTGCATAAGATTATACTCAGACAGTTCCACCTTCACTTCACTAGGATGAAATGAGATGCATCAGCCTAAAATCATTGTTCTTTGGTCCATTATTGTTTTCATAAAATATATTCAGCACTCTGCTTTAGAAAACAGAAGTCACGCAAGCCATCATCTTGAGTATTCAGCATGAAAAGCACTCAAAACAGATTTAATGCCAGCTCTCTTTAAAAAGAACTGAATTGCTATTCCCAATCATCTATACCAACTTGCTTACAGAGACACCAAGGAAAATTAAATGTGTATGAAGGCAACAGGGCATTGGGAAATAGACTGCAACTGAGGTTTCAAAGTCTGGAAACTATGCAGGCAGAACAAACACTTTCTGTAACATCAACTGTATGGAGACAGGCAAGTGACTGTATATTTGTATTTGGGTCTAAATTTATCCTATTGTTGCCCTATTCTTGAGAAACGATGGATGAGATGTGACTTGCATCTCCCTGACCTGGCATCTAGTGCTGATTAGAGAAGTTCTGAGAGACGCTTTACTTTGCAGCTGAGTTGCTTGCACACCTACAGCTTTACATGCATCAAAGTATTCAAATGTACTTAGTCTTTTGCCATCCTAAATGCAGCTCACAGTGTAAGAGTTGTCTCCAGAAAGGAAGATGTACCACTGTGGTATAGAGGAGACAGCAGCAACACTTTGCTCCATAGCCTGGCGTGCCCTGCTAGGCTACAGGTTTCATAAGGAATTCACTGCAGGAAAATCTATGGGATTACTTTGGCTGTGCTAGCAGTGCACACAGCCTGCTGGCAACAGAGAGAAAAAAGGGAAGTGTAGGGTCAAAAATACACCATTTTACCAACAAAGAGAAAGAATGCTACAGGCAAGTGCAGTTACAACTGACAGCAAAATGACCCAACCAGACATCATGTGCACTAACCTCTGTCCAAACTGGATTCTACTCAGAGAAGTAAGAATATTCAGAGGAAAAATAGGACATTAAAAGTCTCCTTTGGTGATTTGTCCATACAATAAAGCACAACAAAAATACTTCTGTAGGATTCTATTTCTATCCTGAGTTCTTTACCAGCTATTAATTAAAATTATACTGTCTGTTTCTACAAAGTCATCCAGGAACTCAAGTAAAAGATACAAAGTAGACCCCATATAACTAAAAAGAAGTCTGAAAAATGTTTAGTTATGGAAAGCAATTTGTCACTTGCTGTCACTAATGACATTAACTGGATGATTTTCAACCATCTCAAGAACCCAGTAAATCAAGAACCCCTCAGGAATATGGACTATGAAACCAGGCCCACGTACACAGAGTATGCATGCACAAGGCAGCAGTTTCTTCTGGATCTGGCTGCAATTCCTGAAACAGTGCTTTCAACTCAACTTTTTTCCAAATGTATTGGACATTTACATTTTTCTTTATTAATATGTCTGATGTGATGGAAACACTAAAAGCTTTGTTGATTTCACAGGTCACTATGAACAGAACCAGTATTAGGGCAAATTAATCACTGCAGCCTTTTGTTTCTCTTCATCTGTTTTGCTTTGCTTCTGCCCTTGTACAAGGAACACCCACCTAATCCATAATATTCTGCTAATTAATCCTAGCCAAGAACACTTTTATCCATATGAAGCTTCCACCTGCCACTGTGACAAAAACAAAGCGTAAATGCCTGGCATAAAGGAGTAAGATCTAGCAGAAGCTCGTAGCATTTTCTTGACAGAACTGTCTAGTTTAATTTGCATTTCTAGAAACAGCACTCTGTTGAAAAAACACACCACCCCTACCCCCCAACACTCATTCCATGGATTATTTATATAGATCCACCTGAAGCACAGCAAACTTTTGCCACAAGAGACAGCAAGAGGCAGCACATTAGCTCCAACCAAGGAGGACTGTGGCTGCCAAACAAAATCTGTCAATGCCATGGACTGAAAACTCTGCAGTGCCAGGCTAAGGAGGCTGAAGCAGCCTCCTGGCCCAAGGAAGGGCTGCGGAGCAGTCTGCTCTAGGAGGCAATTTTGAAGAGAATATAATCCCCCAGGTTTAGCCCACCTTCTTCTCCCACTCTCATTTTTATCCCTGAGTTTTAGTCAGAACAAGCCACAGCAGCTACCACAGCTGCTGCTACAACCCCAGGTACTACACAGCAAGTGCTACGACAGCTCTTAGCTGCAGTGACACTCGCAATGGCAGAAGACCCACAAAAACCCCCTCCTTAGTTAAAAAACCCTAACCTTTTCCTCAGCAATTTCTTCTCCTGAGGCCTGGTATCCTCCTGGCGCTGTCTGCTCCTCCTGTGTGCTGCTGCCCTGCACCATCTGCCAGGCTGGTGAGAGCTCTTCCCTTGCCGCCACAGAGACAGCCATATCATGCTTCAGCTGGGGCAGCACCTCTATGAAGCATGGGCTCATGCTTCCTGTGTGGATCTCCAGCAATGGCAGCTGCTGGTGGATGTGCTGGCATGGCCCTTGGTGCTCATCTCTTGTCCTCGCTGCACAGGGCAGAGACACAAGGCCTAAACACAGGAATGTGAATAATGGCTCCCCACCAAGCAATGCCCACTTTAGCTACTCCACATTTTGGTGTCTTTTTTCCTATTTCTTCCTTTCTTCCTGTGCATTTTTCACCTCCAAGGGTGCCACACACAGTTATTCTCCCCAGCCACAGCACTGTGCCTCAGTTTCCCCTGAGGCAGCCATGTTGTTTTTCCCACCTCAGTCCCTTCACTGTGGTGCAGGGGTAGAGAGGGTCCTGCCAAAGCACCATGGCAGGCAGTATGCAAGGACCCCTGAGCAACCCCAAACTGCACACAAGTGAGAAAGCTGCCATGAAAATCTCCTTCACCTTGCCCTGAGGAACATACCAGCCCCTAGACATCACAGAGACTAAGCTGTGGGCTTGGAGGGTAGTGCTCCATCATCAGCAAAATGGCTGCTGCAAGGCAGGTAAGGCACAGTGTGAGGGAGACTGGGGGGTACAGGGCAGCAGGCAGAGCTTTCTGCTGCTACAGTGCTGTTTTCTTTCAATGGAAATAGTATATTTGTTTAATCTAGGCTTTCATTGTTCAGACACAAAGAACAGTGGAGAGTGAGGGGACCCAGGCAGTGAAGCAGCAATGTGAAAGGCAGGAGCTCTGCTTGCCCTAGGTGACTTTTGCGGCTGAATTTGAGGAGCCAAGTGTCCTTGTGGTTTCCTCCACAGCATTTTGACTGAAACTTAAGGGTAATGTGTGCCCCAGTTCCACATTTACATAGAAATTGGCTTGTCTTTCACAAAATGCCACAGTTCAGGATGTGCCTGGTATGTACAGTCAAGTCACTGATACCTGAAAAGATTTAGTGAAGCACCAAAGTTTGAAACAAAATAGCTGAGTATATACTGAAGCCCTCCTTTTAAGTCCTCTGGGAAATCCAATTATGCTTTTAAGTCATTATACATGCCTAAATATCTGTCCTGTTGCATGTATTACATATGCACACCATCTGCCTGCACATGAACATCTGTGAGCCAGGTTCTGGCCTGCTGGAAAAACACACTGGTATGATTCTTTTATGAGTTTTTTTCTTTGCTTTTGATTATGCTGATATCAATTTAGTGTAATTTCATTAAATTAAGGAAAGCTTTTGTGGGTTTTTTTTTATTCTAGTGAAAAATCAGGGCAGACTTTTCTGCATTATGAGATGCGTATCAACCAGTTCATCCTCACTGCTGCTTGGTTTAAGGCTGCCTAAATTGCACGTAGAAGTATTAACAGCACCAGGACTGGTACAAAGCACCTCCATTGATGATTGCTCTGTTTTGACACCAGCTTACATACTCTAGAGGGGAGCTCTTTCTGAGCAACAAGTCTATTGTTACATGAATTGCTAAAATGCTTGTGTTGTTACACAGGTCCATGTGGTGAATGCAAAGGTTTTCCACCCAATGAATTAGGATCACCTATAGTAACTTCTATTAACATTACATTGCTGTATCCTGGAAGCCTTATTATGAACATAAAGAAATTAAAAATATAAATTATCTCCTCTTTCAGTGCCCCACAAAAGTTTTATTTTTCTATTAATCAGCCACTGTAGGACTGATCAAAATCAGGCTGAAAACCCCAAGCACAATATCTCCCATTTTCCCTTAATTCTGTAAATCTAACCTCCATTCTTTGCTTCTGCTCCCATACATATTCATTCCCTCTCTTTCCTTTTTTTTTTCCTTGGGTATACATTTTCTTTCTAAATTATTCCTCATTCATTCCATTTCTAGTCTGTCTTTCTTCACCACATATTCTGGTCTTTGTTTTTCTCATGCTTTTCTCCATGTGAACCCCACTTTCATCATGGAAATCAGTGTAAAAGGGAGACACTTTGCTTCATCATTTTTCATACACAAGTGCACAGAGTTCAAACTAGGAAAATTAATAATAACAATTTATTTAATATAATTTCTTTAGTTCTTACTTTCAGTCTTGTGTAAATTTTTTTTGCCAATCAACAGTCTTGCAATTTTTCCCTTATTTCCTTGTTATTAGATATACAGTACATAAACTTTGTACTTGGCTTTACAGCTACTGAATCATTTGCACACAGAAAACCAGATACAGGCACAATTTGAAATTATCAGAAAAAAACAGAATTATCCTTATAAGGCTTGTATTTCATTATTTCTTTACATGAGTTTCTTTACATCAGGTTCTCTGATAATCCAAAAATGATGGAGTAGCCATTTGCCCACATCCACTTTCTGAGTATCTGGGCCTACTACACCAGTAGCTCAAGGTAGAAGCTAACTACCATATGACAAATACAAAAGAAACAGACTGTTTATTAATTGTTCATTTGTTAGCACAAATTACTAAAGATTACACTTTGCTAATTCACAGCCCCAGCCCAGTGACTCTTAAGAGCTTTACCCTGGAAAACCCTCAGAGTATTTATAACCGTTTCCTAAACAGCCTACAAGAATTCACCCTACCTTAGGAAGTACCTCACAGGAGAAGCCACCCACAATCCTAAACTCTAATCTGTGAAGTTTTGCAGTTCCCAGAAAACCTGACTCTGTCCTGTGGAGTTCAGAGGGATGTGGTGGAGGCGCCTGAATGAAATAGTCTGATAACAAACTGAAATCCCTAATCCTGCAAGTCATTTAATTGCAGTGTTTCCTGTACAGTTCTGCCATTTGCTCTTCACAAATCCAGTTATTTTCAGATGTATTTGCATTCTAAATAGTGCATGGTCTGATAGCAGCAACATTGTCATAGCACTATTACATGCATGGATGCGTAACTGTTTCTATCCTCTCACTGTAAAGTTTTTATATAGAATTGGCTGTAAAACCCCACAACTGTGGTTTATTTATTTATTGTGGCAAAGCCTAATAATTCACATAGAACTGTGATTAATCAAAGGACCTTTATTATGAAAATAAATCCTAGTAAGAATGGCTTTGCCAGGCACTTTGCAATTAAAGATAAAACTATTCAGAAATGAGAAATGTAACATGTAAATTGAATGAGGCTATAGAACTGGAAATTGTCATATGTGAGGTAGAAGAAAAACTCAAAGGCCTTAAAGCACTGAAATTGAAGGGACAGAGATTATCCTGTCCCTGTGCTCTGAAAGAACTGGCACATGAAATTGCATGTCCAGCAGCAAGGATTTTTAATAGAGCTGCCAACTGGTAGCATATCGCTACTGAAAAGGAAATCTCTTGCCTGTATTTCAGAAAGGGGAAAAAAGGACAACCAGAAAACATTAGAGTGACCTCTACAATATTCAAGCCTCTAGAAGGTATTTTTAAGAAAACTTGTATGTAAGTAAACATAAATGGAAAATGGGACAAAATGCAACTTAAGTTTACCAAAGGTAAAGCAGCTTGAGTGAATATACTTCTCTTGATGAAAACGACTGTTTTAATCAGTAGAATGTATTGTAGGTACTATCCATTAGGCTTCTGTAAAGTAAGGATTTCACTCTGATTCTTAAAGGATCAGTGTTGGAATATGTCTTATTTAATTATTCCAGTAATGACTGTGACACAAAGAGAGTATGCTAATGAAATTTTGTAGAAATCAAACACTGAGAGATATTACTAATATAGAAGAGGATTAAAGGCTCATATAGGAAAGGAACAGATACTGTGACAACTGGAATAACAGAAATGGAATGCAATTTAACAGCATACAGTGTATGTATGAAAAAACAAGAGCGGGACCTCAGCACTTGGAAACCAAACATGGAAGAGATCCATTAGTTGAAGACAGGCTACTTATGAGTCACTACTGTGAAGAAAGCTGTGGAAAAGCTAAACACAATCCTAAAATGTTCCAGGTTTGGTATTGCTAGCAGGTAGATGAAAATATTAATACCATTGTACAAGGCATTCCCGAAATCTCATGGCAAATACTCATTTTTACTCTCCATGTTTGACTGCTTGGACAGGTGAAAGAGACTGCTATAAAGATAGGAAAGCTTGTCTTAGTTGAGATAATGAAGATAGCTCAGCTTCTTTCCCCAGGCTTATTATCAAGTAACTAGCAATCTATAATATTCACTAGTTCACCATTGCAGTACAGACTTGTACAGTACAGACATGTACAGATTTGCTATTAAAGAGCAAGGAAACCTTTGGATGTCTTCCAGTAAATATTCTGTGAAAATCTCTGCTAACTGCAAATAACAGTAACTATCATTAACACTTCAACCTTTAAGAATACAGTGTGCTCAAAAAATACCAAACTTGTTTGGTTTTGCATAAGTTCTGAGGCAAAGAATGCTAAAATGAAATACAAATATTGTAAATATGCAATTTCAATGAACTGAGTAGATACCCACTTTAGTCAGGAACACTTATCATGATGTGAATTTATTAATTCACTTTCGTATGTGTAGCCCTGTCAGTGTTTATCAAAAGATAGTCTTCTGTTAAATATATATGAGAATGTTTACCATAGTATTGCAAAACAGCATGCTCCAGTTCAGCATTTTCAGACTCGTTATCCATGGAAAACAGGAGCCATATGTTAAGAGATTGGAGTCCTAATAAACTTTAAGACAACAGTAATGTTGTGTGTGAACTGATTAGAGTGTGAAATCTGTGGGCTCAATCTACTTTGAAAGCAAAATATCTTTCAGGAATAAAGACATTTCTGGTGGTAGAGGCCGAGGATGCCTGAGGTAAATCTCAGCACACCCTACAGCATGTTATGCCCAAGTGGGACACTGTGCATGAAACACACTCCTCATGCTGGGGTCAAAGCAGGTGTACGTCGCCTCCTCCCAGAAATTCAACTGCTGTCCTCAGTTTAAATGTGCCATGGAAGTAATTTTAATAACACTTTAACCCTCCAGTATTTTATTTTAAATAATAATGTGAGTGCTTGCTGGTGCTGTTACTTCAAAGATGAAGATACATCTGTAGAAAGACTACTGATGTTCAGCCAAAACTAGGGATCACTAGGAGGGGTCATTTCTCACCATAGCGATGACTTCCCACCATTGCTGCCCTTCTATTTCATTTTATTTCATATATATATTACAGGCATGGGAAATAAGCATAAGTCTAAAAGATTTCAAGCAGCCATGTTACATCAGTGTACTGGATGGGTGAAGGCTGCATGGTCTGCTGCTGGGCATTCAGCTGCCCTTTCATTTCTTCCTGCTGTTGTTGAGAGCCAGAGTGTGTTCATGGCTGCCCAAAGCATGGTGCTTCAGAGAAGCTGGATCTGAGAGCAGAGCACCAGCCTGCTGCTGAGGAAAAAGCTAAAGAGGGGCTGCTCGGAGGAGCCACTGCTGTGTAGGTCAATCTTTCCAACAGCACAACCCTGCAGGAAAAGGCAACCTTTTGTGACAGTTCAGTCCTACAGCTCCAGGGAAGCTGAAGAGATGATTTAGTGTCTTTTTCTATTTGTTTTCTGGAGTTGATCAAACTAAACTTTCCTGACTTAAAATCAGTTTTGGTTTAGATTCAAAAGAAATACTGCTAACTACCTATGGTCTGATTCTATTATTTTTGTGCTTCATAATAACTTATCTTACAAATAGTTCCATTTATTGTGATGAAAGTCAGTCTAATTTTTTGATCATGGAGTATGAAATGCCAAGAAAATGTGTCTCTTTTGTTTCCCTTTTGCTTCCACAGTGAAAATACTTTAGTACGGCTTCACACCACTGTCCTCTTATCATTGTATCTGTTAAAGCTGCTGGTCAGCCGTCTGCTACTTTCACGTCTTCTTTGTCCATAATCTCTGATGTCACAGATGATTTACTGTCCACTCTTGAATAAGTGGATTCATTTTTAATGTGCTGCATCAAGGAGGTAGAAGAGAAGGATGCCCTATCAACGCATTCATTTTATAGTCTATTCCATTTTGTTAGTGCACTTCAAGGTTCCAGGAGCCAGTGGAGGTATCTTATCAACACATTTCATGCTGGAAAGAGAAGTGCAAGTTGTCTTAACTTACCAAGAAAACAAGTCTGTCAGGGGAGGAGAGCTTTAATTCCTCAATTCGGAGACAGGCAGACATTCTTTCAACTTGTCTTTTTATGCTTATATTTGCAGAAGTCCTCTCCAGTGAAAATACCTCAAATATATGTACGTTTACATATAGTGTACAAATATTCAAATAAACTGGGAAAATTCTGTTGTCATTGTCTATAGGAGAATTTTAAGGAAATAACACGGAAAAGCAGGAATGCTCCTGAACAGCATCCTTCACTACACCTGGCTGGAATCAGCTAATGCAAATTCATCAATGCTAGTGCTTGTTTCCTCCGCCCCACTACAAACCACAGTTTGACATATGGGGCTAAGAAGCCAGCAAGAAGCTTTATCACCTCACTGGGAATCTATCAACTCCAGAATCATGTCCAAAAAGCAGATGATAATGCTATTGGTATGAATACCAGAAACCAATTCTAGCCTGCACACCAGAGCTTCATCATCACTATTCTTGCCAGTTCTCTCTAAAAAGCAAATATTTTGATGATAGTCTTCATGCTATGCTGATAAGTAACTACTACTTGGTCATTTCATTTTCATTTGCTTCACTGCAGCATCTGTAGAGTCCCGGCTGAAGAGAAAGAAATTACGGCAAACAGCTGGTTTTATTTATTTTGCATTGTTTAAGCTACTTCAGATATTCTGAAATCTAATTCAGATGTGAGGTGGAGAAACGCAGTTAGAAAATGTGAGATATATACCAGTGTTGACAATCACAAATGGAATCCTGCCCACAGCAAGTACACTTGATGTTTGTAGTAGTCTTTCAGCTGTCCCCTGCCTCATCCATCTATTAAGCACTGCTTCAGGGTTGCTGACAAGGTAATATGACAATTTCAGCACAAAGTAGGTCCTAAGCAAAGATGACTCTAAACAGGCCACCTACTTACAGTGGTGAGCGTGACTGCTTCTGCCTGAAATCCGTTTTTTGCTGTTTAGGAGAATTCAAATGTGATTTTGTGTTCTTTGTATCTAAGAGAGTATGACAAGAACTGTAGCTGAAGGGAAGGAGAGTGAGGACATTGGATTAAAACTGTGTTTATTTCTCTAGGCAGAAGGCTGATTGACAAGCCTAGTGGTATCCAGACTAAAACCCGCTAGATTTGGGAGCTTACTAAAGTAAAATGGTGGTGTAACTAAGGCATCCCTGAAGCTGCCAGAGCACTATAGAGTGGACTATTCTTTGGTTTTCAGGGCTTTTTATTAATGCCTATGAAGGTGACCTTCTAAAGAGACAAAAGATTTCTTCTGAAGGGATAATTATTCCATTCCTTAGATGAGGAATATAAGGAAACAATCAGACTTTGATGACACAGTTATCCTTATTTACTGCAGACTGATGGAACATCTTCTACAGAGGGCTTTTAGCATAGCTCTATTTGTTCTAGATAGGGATTTTTAAACACTCCATCACTTACTTGGGGAAATGGTCTGTGTGTGTTTATGCCTGTCTCATTTTCTTCTCAATACATTTTATTTCCTCCTTATATGGAAGACATTAATGCAGAGTAAGAACTGTTCTGTGTTTTGTTTCCTTGCTAGGGTTCATTTCTCTCCTGGTACTTCTGGTACTCATGAAATAACCACATCACAGACTTTCCAGTTTAATCACTATTGCTTTTCTCTTAAATAAAGATCTTGTTACAGTAACATAGAGCAGTTGTACTAATAAAGTTTCTGTTGTTAATATTTAAGAACTGAGTTTCTTCTTATGTATTAAAAAGATCCACAATTTTAAGTACTCAAGCTTTATTTCAATTGTGTTTGTTAAAGAAACCAGAAGTGCTTTACATAACTTTCATAATTTTTGAAGATTTTAAACTCCTGTATGAACTCAGTCCAGTTTTCTCTGATCACAGCATAGAGTTACACCTTTTTGATACAACAGATGAAAATCAACATCTAATTGTGTTCCGTTTAAAACTTGTGTAACAGGAACAAAAAAATCCACTCCAGTAGAATTTCTGTTTGAATTACTGAGGACAACATTTTAAAGTAAAGGAATTGACAGTGAAAGAGAACTGAAAAGGTGAATCTGTTTATATCAGTTTAAACAACTTAACTGGGACCAGGTTTAAAAAGGGTTTAACCCAAACACGTTTTAGCCATTTCAAATCTGAAGGCAGATATGATCTCATCAAATTGAACTGTTTCTATACTGCACTTTCCCTCACATTTAAAACAATGTTTACTACAGTACAATTTCACAGTGATTAGAAAGGTAGAAAATAGTCTACAGAAGCAATCTGAAGAATTTTATTAATTGTCATGTGGACTTGCTTTGGGCTGGATTAGACAAGCTCAAAAGCATGTCATCAGAGAGCTGAACCTTGCAAATCTGTGACGTACCATCAACGGATACGCAGTAGTGTCAGCTTGATGGTGAAAGGAAGATTTTGTGGTACAGGTCAGGCAGAGAATGTTTTAAGGGCTTTGGTGATTTTTATAAGGAGCTTCTAAAGATGAGAATGGCTACAGAAGAAATCAGGAAGGTGTGCTATCAGTGCTACTTAGTAAAATGATATTCTGGACCAGGTGAAAGTGGCAGTCCACATCTTGACAGTGAATGTGAGCTGATAGATACGACTGGGATAAAATGTGAAAGGGATTCTTCTTCCCTTGTGAAAGGGAAGGGAAGCAGGATGTAATTAATGCAAAAGAGAAATAAGAGGAAGGCAAAGATATGCACAACATAATCCAGAACAATCCTTGCTGAAGGCTTCTGAGTGTGTAAAAGTGGGAGAAGATTGCACATGTGGAGTTCAGAGCAAAGGATACTGCACAATCCTGATCTAGATGGGAGGGAAAGGAGGGTTTTCTAGTCTTGTGGATGGAGAGAAGAGACATACATGACTGCAGAACAGTGTGGAGATAACCAAGCTATATTTTAATGAATAAATACCCCAGGGATGTGTCAGGAGATGAAAACAGAGTCTTCCCAGCAACAAGCCAGGGAAGGAGTACTGATGTTCTTTGGCAGTTTAGAGAAGGCTTCTGGCCAGCCTATGGGCTACACCCGACTTGAGCAGGGGATCAGTAAGGGATCAGAATTAACCTGCAAGCTCATCAGGCAGTACAGGAAGCCACAGTAGTCTCCCTGTAACTTCAAAAGTGAATGATGGCAGGAGAATAGTTATCAATCCACAGGTGGAACATTTGAAGCCTAGATAGTGCTCCTTGGACAGTTCTGCCTGTGCAGGTAAATGTCCTCATATTGATTATACCATAACTGACAACCATAAACATGGAACTAATCATCTATAATGTAGAAGAGCTGATAATACTATTGCTGTGTTCATTTTAATATAATGACTTATGGCAGTACATAACGGACACTTCCAAACTGCTAAGATTGTTTTTAAGAGAGGATTTTATCTTCGTTTGTGATGTCTTAAGATTTCCAAAGATATTCTTCATTGTTTTGCATAAAGTCCCCCATTTATTTTGAACCAAGTTTGCAAATATTTGTTAATAGAGCTCTGAGAGGGAACAAATTTCTTGATTATGTTGCTATTGCTCTGTGAAATGTCAGATCTAAGCAGAACAATTTCCTTGCCAAAAAATATTTACTGCAGAAAATGTTAGCTGGAAAATCTGAAAAAGAGGAAAAAACCCGACCCAATTTTCTGCTATTCAGTTTAAAGGCAGACAGGCTTTTGATTTGTTCCCTTTTATCCATATCATTGTTTTTCTTCACTGTTTCATATTCAAGGCAAACTGCATACCAAAATGTTCATACACTTCATATAGTTCAGAAGTTGGAAAGAAGTAGAGACATTACTGCTATTGATTTCAGTAACATGAAATCAGCAGGTTGCTTTGTTTTCATTTTGGCAAGATAATAATTCTTATAAATGCTATTTCAAGACAGAACTCTGTCCCCACTTTATGTTACACTCCCACCGTATGTTACATAAAATGCTAAACTGAGTAAGTTTTAGAGAAAAGAGTCTTTATTGTGCCTCATTTTCTTTCAAATATGATTAAAGGAGAAAATTATAATAGACACAAAGCTGCATCCACATTTAATTCTACATCTCATTCCAAATATGTATTTCAAAATTGTTCTGTCTTCCCTGTGTGATGGTCTTGCTGACGGTGTGTGAGATGCTAACTCAAATGTATATATGAACACATCACAGGATTGGAATAGCAGCATTCTTTGAGCTGTCTGAAGAAATAAATACCTATCTCACAAGCGAAGTAAAATGTTCACTTTCCTATGAAAAGAAAGTCTAGTTATGTTTAAAACAAACTATATGGAGAGTATAATAAATCCTGAGTGCTTAGGTGAACATTGTTCAAAAGAAAAATCCACATGACTTTGAAAGACGTGGTTTATTCATGGAGAAACTGGTACAGCCCATGCCTGGTCTACCTTTTTCAAAAGAGAAGAGAAATAAATGTAAATATTTTTGAGTAAATGTCTTGAATAATAGTATTATGTGACTCAGAATAGAAAATTACTGGTGAAAATGTACACAGCTTACCATTCTCCTCCACTGCTTAAGTAGCCAAATGAACACAGATTGTGTATCTATGAAAAGATGTAATTACAGCTTTTTAAAACTTGTCATCCATCTCCTTTCATTCTACAACTAAATATGCACATCTTCAACATACCGCAAAAATATGGAGCATAAAATTAGGAATATATTATCTGTCTATATTTAAAACAGAATCAATATTTAGAATGATTACAGGAACATCAAGGCGCTGGCACAAGCAAGCAGTACTTCAAGGCTGCATTTAAAAGTAGCTTCTACTGAAGGCCTATCAACCAAGTTTCCTTTTTCAACTAGGAAGAAATGATAACATTTACAGGTCAAATATTCAGATATATTTAGCCATGCACATGAACCTGGCTTTCTAGATAGTGTTCAGAAGTCTTCTGGGGAAAATGGTCTGCAATGGGGGACAGGGAGCTGATTATATTTGAATTTGCATGTGTGCTTTGCTGCCTGCCACTTACAAAAGAGGGTGCTGGGCATGCAATCCAGCACCTGCTTTCCACAGAGCACTACCGTGGTCTCACTTATGTGACCTGCTGTTTGCCTGGGCAGATTCGGCCTTCATCCTGCACAGGATCCCTGAATGCACGGGTGCAAAGGCATGGCTGAGAGCCTTGCACAAACAGCAGCTACCAAAGAGTCTGCAACTGCAATAGCAAAATCTGCAGGCTGGCTGATCTGGGGATGTTGTGCATTTGAGGATTTGGGTCTGAACTGCTTTAAGAGCAAGTCTGGGCTTGTATGCTGGTACTGAATTTATGAACTCATCTCCCCAGGAGACTCAATCCTACTGGAAACCTGCAGGACTCAGATGCAAAGTCCAACAGGATCTCTTGCAAAGTATAGAGGCTCAATCTAGGCTGAGGCTCGGGGGCTTCCAGGGCACAGCACACTTTGCCGGTTGCTCACTGCTAAGGCAAGCTAGCCTGTTGCCAAATCTCTTAAAGTCCTGCTGTGCCAGGGGCTCACCCTGCCACCTTATGTTTTAGCCGATCGCA
>JANHGB010058363.1:0-19398 GCA_026283785.1 Coracopsis vasa | reverse complement strand
GATAGGACAAGGGGTAATGGGTTAAAACTTAAACAGGGGAAGTTTAGATTGGATTTAAGGAAGAAGTTCTTTACTGTTAGGGTGGTGAGGCACTGGAACAGGCTGCCCAGGGAAGCTGTGGATGCTCCATTCCTGGCGGTGTTCGAGGCCAGGTTGGACAGAGCCTTGGGTGACATGGTTTAAGTGTGAGGTGTCCCTGCCCCATGGCAGGGGGGTTGGAACTAGATGATCTAAAGGTCCTTTCCAACCCTAATTATTCTATGATTCTATGAATAAAAAATAAAGCAAATTATCTGAATTAAAACAAAATACTGCTGGCAATAACTGATGATAGCTTAGGACCAACTTGCTAATCTCTTCTTCTGGGCCAAGAAGACCCTAAATTGAAAAGAACATCAGAGATTTGATCCACTCTGAATATAGTTCTGTAGTTTTAAAGTCAACAAACCCAAGCTTGTATCTGCATGGCTTATGCTCATGAAGCTACATTTGCTGACCCATAGCTACAGAACAGTTGGTTTGGACAAAATCACTGGGTAAGCCACTTGAATTCAAGCATGGCATTCCATGCTGCCACACATCCAAGGCAATAACTGCTTTTCAGAAAGCACATAATGAGGAAAAATACTAATGCTAGTGAAGCTGTGCCACTGGCACCTCCTGCTGATGCTGGGGATGATTTGCTGGGGTACAGATTTATTGCAGGACATCTTGCCCCTTGTTTTATTAGTACTGTATATAGCAAGGACTCTCCTGCTACCTGGTCAGCAGCTTCTGTGACCAACTTCTCAGACAGCCTTGCTGGACTCTGAAGGGGCAGTACTATTAATCTCCTCTTCACACCCAGTCCCCAGATAAAAATCCCATGGCAAATCCTGGAAAAGTACTCAGTTTGGGTTCTTGTTCAAAGTTCTTCCTCCCCTGCCTATTTTTAAACAACTATTTTGTTCCCTGAGATACTGTCAAACACTAATGAGGCTTTAAACATCAATCCGATACTTAGTGATCCTGTTCATCTTCTTACTTTGGAATTGTTTTTAGCATTGGATAGTCTTCAAGTGCAGTAAGTCATTTGCCCACTGCTGCAAAATCCTCAAATGTCAAACACATAGCAGGCTTTAAAATAAATTCACATATGCCATGTGTTCTCAACATGCCCTCCTGTTTATTACTAATCTCACACTAGGAATGGCCTTTGAATACATTATTCTTAGGCACTCATATTAAGGGAAGGTTGTCTGTATTGGTGAGTGAAGAGCATTTTGGATAAAAACAGAAAGTAATATGCCCACTATTTTAGCAAACTTCTTAATACAGGTGGTGAAGCATGGTATATAAGTCATACTAGGCTGTTATTAAAATAAATAAGTCAGTATAGGTTCAAAATGCTTTTTTTATGGCCAAACTTCACCTATTTTAGCTTTTATAGAGGGACACAAATTGAGGAAGGGCAAAAAGTCCCAAACCAGGAACATACATTCCCTCAGCTCTAAGTAAAAATACAAGTGCTTACAAAGCTAAGCCCAAGGTAGACTGTGGACCCTCTATTTGTACTACACTTGAGGAGTCCATTCTGCTTAAAGAAGTCATGGTATAGGATGAAATCTGTGCAGTCTTGCAGTTGCAGGTATGTGATTCAACACTTTACCTCAATGTTAACAGATGCCACAGGGAGATTTCCTGCTTTTATTGCAAATACTTGGCAGTTCTGGGGTATCCAGATAAATTGGAGGTTTTTTACGTAATAACAAGAAGTATGAAGGGAAGGGAAACCAGTTCATTTTAGAATGAAAAGCAGCAGCCTAACAAACCATTTTAAAACTAACTTTGTAAACAACAGGACTTGAAATGGTGTGCAAGATCCAGAATCCATGGAAGAACTACTTCAGCTTAAAGCAATCAGCTTGTGGCCAGTGTCCCTCACAGCACGCAGCTATTGAAAATGTGTGCCAGTGAACAAGTCCATATTTACATGTGTTTCTACTGTGTGTGTCCCACTCATTTAAAAGTTAAAAACTGTAAAGAGTGTCATGGTTCCAGGGAAGAATGACAAAACTGTAAGACCTTTTATTATTAATCTTTAAAAATATAACTTAAACACAATGTACATACATGAAAGTAATCCTTAATGTACAAGGCGTCTTCCCTTTGACAGCTTTTTCTCCTTTTCCTTTGCTTTCTCTGTCTTCACTTCATGAGTTCTGATCACTGGTGATGTGTCTGAAAATAGCAGCAAGAATGGATTATCTGACCACCACCTTATATTAAAATGATTGAGGCCTCAGGTGGAGACACCTCAAGCTTTCCAGTATACATGTTACACTGTACTTATCAAGCCCTCACAAATGCACCTTTAGTTTGTAATTATTTATATGCAGAGCCTTAACAAAAAAGATAAAGCTGGTTCTAAACAGGCACCACCTCATCTGCTTTGTGAAGCCAAAGCAGCAAATGCTGGAGTAGAGGTGAAGTACTATTTATTTCAGAATCTCTCTTACTGGATGGTGTGAAATTAATACTTAATTAAATTATTAAATCAAATTATTAATTATCAGCAACAATTATAGAATTAAATAATTTAATTAAATTAACAGTTCATGGAAACAAGTTTACTTTTATATGGTAACTTAATACATTACAGATAGGAACATATACTATTATGTGGATATAAAATCAGGCAAACTGAAGATGTTAATTGTCAGCAAAAAATAAAAATGATAATATTTACCTTATACTTTAAATAAACAACTTGATTAGTTTTCCCTAAATCAGGTCACTTGTATGTCCCTGACACATGCGCCCTGTATGATGTGAGAAATAATAATTTCCCAAGTCTATGCAGAGAGACTTAAAGGGCCAAAGGGGAAGCAACTGGAATGCGCAATAAGAAGTGCAGAAAAAAGAAATTCCATCTCACTTGGCCTCCTACCATCAAAGGAGCTCATGAGCACTTTACCAGTGACTTCCAAGGGAGCGAGAAGAAAACCTGGAAAGTTCTCCATTGTCACTGTGGTCATCTCAGATTTTAAAAACTGGGAAAGAAAGGGTATGCTTCTGAGGCCACTGCTGGGAAACTATATTTTTGGAGTCGACTGCTGTCAGACTATCCTTCAGTTTCCATGAAACAGTCATCAGCTTGTTAAAAATTTCACTTAACTAGACATGACAGCACCCCTCACCAGCTGCCATGTTTGAAATGTTAAGGATCTTGAAGCTTATTAGAGTTAAGGGGCTGAACAACAGTGCATCATAGAGTTAATCCAATTTTTCTCCTAGGAGCAGGGTAATGTAGAAGTGGGTACTGCTAGTAAACCAGGCACATCTAAAATTAGCTCATTTTAGATAAAGCAAAAACACTGGTAGTGCTTTGGCAAGTAACAAGAACAGTCTCTGCAGAGTGTGTATTTTAAATAAAATAGGAATATTTTTGGTAAATCCTTGTACCTTGGTTTTTCATCTTTAATGGTCCCATCAGGTTCTGCAGGCTTTCCATCTTGTTCTGTGGCCTCCTATGTGTATCCTTACTATTTTTCATGGGCTGAGAACCTAGTGAGAAATTATTCATCAATATGTTACCACAGATAAAAAAAAAGTCATTATAAATTATTTAAACATTCCATCTGACGTTCTTAGAAAATAAAATTGAAAACAATAAAACTTCCAGTAGCAAAGAAAAATGAGTGAGAAGTGAAGGCTATTAACAGAGATTTATACTTAGTGGGATTTCTGTTTAAGTGACAATGCAAACACTTTTCTATTTTGCCTATAAATGTCCCAATTTGGGGAATGGAGAGCAAGTGTTACTAAATGAGTATTACGCCCACAACTTCTAAGTCCCTCTTTGCCAGTAAAACTGCAAGGGTTGTGCAAAGGAGAGCAGTAGTGTCAGTTGCATTTTACAGATGGAAAATGAAGGTATAGAAAGATGCAACATGCTGAAGCCAAAAATAAAACCAGAAAAGCTAACCCTTTGAGGATTCATACCAGTGCAAAATTCAAAAGGCACTGTGTCTGTCTGACTGAGCACCAACACCCACAGACTGACAAACTGATGCCCATACCATACGAACAACTACAGCCTCCCACCCTTGCAGCCTTTTCTGAACAGAACTTGGTCTGTTTTGTTTCTCAAATAAAAAGAGGGAATAAACCCAAACCAAACCCAAAATGAGCCAGAGATGGAGGTAACTCGCTGACTGGATTAACAAACAAGACAAAAGAACCTCACCCATGTTGCCAATTCAGTGCTTTGATTGGGAAATGCCACACACATTTGTGTTCTGTTTACCGAGAGGCATTTCTTAGTTGTGAAACATGCATTAAAAAAATATAGATTAGCTAACAAACATGCACTTCATCTTCGGACAGCCAAGCAGCTGGGGGAAGCAAAGGTCAATGAGCAGAAGTATTAATGTTCTAGTCAGGGTGACTGTGCAGCTCAGCTGTTTAGAGACAAGCTTCTGATGTTCCAAGAATGCAAAAGATAAAGTGACTGAGAAGTCTGCATTAATAAGATAACAACACAATACAGACATGTTGAAGTTAAGTTGGAACTACAAAAAAAATGCCACAGCATCTCTATTACCCTCCTACCTGCAGTGCTTATGTGTCTGTATTTTCAGACCTTGAAAAACAGAGAAATGTAGTGTTTCAACATGATATTCAGTAAGTATTATATGAAAATCTAGTTTTTCCTACTGCATCTATTCATTTTGGGGTGTTTCTGCCACTTCAATGTAATAAAGCAGTCCTGAGAGCCTAGCTCCCTGGCAAGTCATTAATAGACATTAATAGACCCTGAAAATGTTCTTCACCCTCACACCTATTCTGTGATGCAGGAAAGCTTATTTTTATCACTTAAGAGCTACACAAACACAGCCTTACATCAATATTTTCAGTAAACTCCAAGACTTTTCTAAATGTGTTACAGGAACCACAACTATGACAAATATTTAGTATTAGGCAACTGTTATGCCTGTTACTGCAAATATTGATGTTAAGCATCCCTACATTATTTATCCAAATAAAGCAATTTACCATTACTGCATCGAATTTCTCTTCTCTTTGTATAGTACATTCATTAGCTGCTACATTTTACTCACAATTAATTTATCACAGAAGAAACTTTCTGCCTGAACAAAACTGTGACAGGCAGCCTGATGGATGCAAGAACAGGTCACTTCTAGGTAAGTGGGCCACAGCTGCTAAAGCAGTGCTTTAAAATGAACCCTCAGAACATTATGTTTCAATAAATTTGCATACTGTAATTGCACTTGTTGGAACCATAAATGGAAGATTGATCCCATGTCAGCCCTGTACACTTGAGAATCATTCGTCTTCACGTTCAGCAACATGGATGGACTCTGTAAGTGATATATTACAAAGGTACATGAACAAATAAATGCAGTGTGAAGTACAGATACCACAATCATAAAGTGTAAGAGACCAGTGACTGATAGTGGGATTCCCCTGGTTTCTACAGAATGGCTGCATTTAACATACAGTTTGTAACTCACACAATGTACTGGCTGGGAAGAGACCTAGCCAAGCTCTCTGGATCAGGGAATGGGACTGTACTTACTTATGTGGGGGACTGTGGCTGCACCCTCTGGAGAGCAGACCTTCTGTGTGGATGGTCTGTGCTGTGGTGAGGCACTGGAGCCAGCTGCAAGGTCATCCGGTGGAGTAGTTAACAACAAGTGTACTGGAGACTTTTCTCTGTGTCTTCGCTCCTGAGACACCTTCTTGGGGACAGATGTATAGTCAGAAGCTGGTGAGAAGATGGATGCACCTCCTAGGAGATATCCAAGCAAAAAGCAGTGAGCACATACCTCAAAAGAAACCCCCATTCAAGCTTTGATGTTATATCTGTAACAGTTATGGGCTTGAGGTCCCTTCATCACTGCATTATCTCATCCTTTCCATTCCTTGTTAGTAGCCAAGGTTGCAGGAGACTACAGCCTCTTTGCAAAATGATTGTTTCTCTTAAAGTGATTCTCGTGTGAAGAATAGCCAGTAAAACTGCCTAGGAGAAAGCAGGGCCTGCTTTTTCTGCTGTGTCTGTAGGGAGTATCCTAGGTGCTAAACCCTAACAGTCCCCGTACGTTACTGCTGACTTCGATCTCATAACTTAGGTATAAGAAGCAGAAAAAATAATGTTGCTTACACAGGTCTGCCATTTCCCTTCTTTCCAACGAATGACTGATATGCTTTGAATTCCTGGCAGAAAGGGATTCATAAGGGAAAGAGACAAGACATGCACAGAAGTATGCAATTGACAGATTATCATGACAGACATATTGACAGATTTTCATATGCTGGCATGGTGTGCATGTAAAAATAAAGAAGAGGTTGCATGCAACTAATAAGGGGAATATTTACTACAGATTTTCCCTTTTTCTTCCCATAGTCTGTTTCCTTATTCTTAACACCCCCCTCCAGGGATGTCTTGAAAATAATTTGGGGGGTTTCCAACAAACTCCCCTTGCTGAACTACATCTCAAGTCTTCTATGTAAAAAAAATTACTTGCAGCCGCTTTGGAAGCTAGGAAAAATCCCTGGATGTTGCGTAGGTTTGCTAGAAGGCTGACAGTAGCTACCCAAGAGATTTTCTTTAATATTCAAAAATATAAAAAGAGGACCTATAGTAGTTACTCCTCAGGACAAACGGAGTTCAAACCTATTCCTGAAGCACAGTGGCTTAAATAATAATAGAGAACAATTAAATATATGAGCATCTGCAGGCACATCTCGGAGAGATTGTCCGAGAATCTCGGAGAAAATTCACAGAATGGATAATCAATGGGCAAAAAAAGAGAAGGTGGCAAAGTCTGATATCTTCAAACCCTAATGCTCAAAGCTGTATCTTTCTGTCTCTGGATAGGTTACTAAACTCATGTCACCACATTTTAAGAGGTACTGACCACCCAGTACTTGGAAAGAAATCAACGGAATTTGCAATGAACCGATTTCTCTCAAAAGCACATCCATATTTAGACACCTGAATACAGAATTCAAGAGCCTAAATTCAGGCACCAAAAAAGTGACAATATTATCTATAGTACACAAGACTATAGCTATTCATGAATAACTACCATGGAAGATAACCATTTCAGGTGCAGTGGTATCAACCTGCATGGACCTGGTTTGCAACAAAATACAAATTTACAGCAAGTTCAGTAAAGACTTTGTAACAGAACCTGCTAGGAGGTATTTGGGTAATGACCTAAGAAAATATACTGCATTTGGACTATATTTTTTGTAATATTATTTAATGTTCCAGTTTGCCACTGATATGGCACATTCATTCTCAACTGCAGCCAGTGAAAACTTACCAAGGGATGTAAAGGGCAGGGTAACATCTTGGGACTGAAGATCTGCTGTATGGAAGCATAAAGGATCCCTGCAAGCAAAATGATGGCAAAACTGGCATTCTGAAAGTATTATGCTAAGTTTTGGTAATACTAGCTAGCCAACACAGTGAGAACATGAAGCTCTCCTATGTAATCTCCAGATTTTATACATGTAAATTAAAAGCTAACGATGCAAAGAAACTCCAGAGCTCTTTCTTAGAGAGATGAAAGTAACATCACAGCTTTGCTTTGTAATTCCCAGGAAGCTTTACCATTATGAATAAACCAATATAAACAAGCTCAGGGCTGACGCTGTATTAAAGAAGCCTTAGGAACTTACTCTTAAATGAGTATTTTAAGAAGTAGGTTACTCAGCTGAGTGAAAGCACTTCTCACCATCCACAAGCATCCTTTTCCTCCTTTTCCATGCTGTTTTCAGTAGCAGAGTCTTTAGCTGCAGTCTCCCTGTACAGAAAAACACATCACTGTCAAAACCCCAGCAAAGGCCATGCCAGTAGGATCACTACATTCACATTTTTAGAAGATAAGCTTGTTTCTTAAGCAGAGTAAAATGGCAGCCACACTGCAATAGTGAAGAAAAGGCATCATAAAATTGTTATATGAGTCCACTAAAAGAAGTCTATTAGTGTTAGAGGGAATTTAGACCATTTCTCTGGGAAAGAAATGACTAGATTTGCAGTCATAAAGATAGAAAAAACCCCAAAAACCCAATAACTGCTTTAGACAACTAGTGCCACTGCAGTCTTCCTTCTGGTTACTCACACAACAATGCTTCTAATTAGCTTCTTCAGACCAGCCTCTTTTTAGCCCGTATTTCACCGTAACATAAACTCTTGCCTTTTCTAGGTTTGGACCTATGTCTTTCCTCAGGCACTGTAAATTTTTAGAGTACAGGGGTATTTGATAAGAGAATGGAAATGGATAATTAATTAAGTTAAAAAAACCCCGAACAGCTAGACTCATTTTGAGCACTGAGAGACACTTGGTAGTGTTCCAAAGAAGTAAAATCTTGCTGAATTTAATGTTGACCTTTTGTAGAACTGCTCCATTTCCACCAGCAGCTCTATTTCATCTCTATCTACACCACCATGCCTGCTAAGCATGCTTGAAGCACACAAAGTGCTATCTTTGTTTATCATACTAAGCCTTCTTGCTCTATGTCAGGCTTTTTGTGACAACCTCAGCTTTGGAATAGACAAAAAAAAAATATATCAAGTAAGATTTTACAGCAAATGGCATCTGATGTTTGCCATCTTATATTCTGATATTGTAACTTTGGATACAGCACAACTTTTAACTAAGGCACTGGGAACAGAAGAAAAAAACTAGTAAATGAACTTCATCTCAGTCTTCATAGGAGACAATCAATAAAATCTTGTTTCTGCTAAAGCTACGTAGAAGCACATTGTTCCAGCTTTCCATGAACCACTTGTGTATCCTTTTGTAAAGGTCCTCTATTTAATTAATAAAGTATCTATTTAAAAGGAAGCTTCTTCACTTCTACAGACTTCAGCAATGTCTTGTGGATGTCACCACCATATTTTTCTTTCCAGAAAATGCCAAGGTGATGAATGCCTTTTGGTGATCCTTCCCACTTGTTTAACACCCATTCTGTAGTATATAAAACCACAAGCTTTGGAGATTATGGACACAAGCCTGACCAATGAATCTTAACACATCATTACTTCACTAAGCTATCTCAGAGTCTTGATTTACAAGGAACTTCTAGTCTTTAGTAGAACATAGCACCAAACACAGCATCAAACCTGGAATACATAGGATATTGACTGATACGATTTTGTTCCAACAGTGTGTACGATGGGAGAAGTGTCATGGTTTAAATAAATATGATTCTAATAGAAGTCCATTGATTATATTTTCCTTTATGGAGTATCTTAGAAACATCAGAATTTGTGCTGTATTGATTTCTCAACTTCAGGTCATTATCAGTTGTTTAGTAATTACCTGCTACAACAATGAGACGAAGGATATTTGCACAAGGCAAAGGACAAAGAGAGTTCTACATGAAAACAAAACCAGAAACACCAAAAAGCAAGCAATAAAGGCAAATGGTGTAGTAACCTTCTATTATGCTACCACCTAAAGCATCTGAGGAACCCTGCAATCAACGGAATCTTTGGAAGCTTTCAGGTTAACTCAAGCTAACTTGTAAACCCTATTTTCTTTCAAAAAGGTTTGCTCCTGAGGCACACAAATAGCTATATCCCAGTTTTAAAAGTCAAGACAAGTACACAGCATGCAACAGAAATAACACTCTTACATGGTTGCTAAAGGTGATTTTCTCCCACCATTGCTGCCATCCTTGCCAAGATCCACAGAGGGAATATCATTGCCTGAGCTTGTTAATTCTTGAAGAATCCTCTTTAGATCCTGCAATGGTTCTTCCTTCCAAATGCCTGGCTTGGAAGACATCTGAAATAAAATTCAGTTACAAAGTATTTATAAAGGTACTCTCTTTTTCAGTTCCTTCCTATACTTATCCAAAGTCACATGTTTTTCCCCCCTCTACTCTTGTCTTCCCAGTTAGAAACAAGGCAGATTTTTTGTCATTTTAGTTCAGAAGTGTTTGAGGCTAGACTTGATTATGGGAAAACTGTCAAAATACTCTCTGAATATGACTGCACTCTTATCTGGAAGTTATCTGACAGCAATGTGTAAAGCAACTAAATACAACTGAGGAAGAACACAGCTAACGTCGGCATTTTGAATAAATGTTGTAAAAAGGTTATGACTACTGTTTCAAGGTCAAAAACATTAAAATAAGCCTTTCATTATGAAAGCTTCCCCCCCATCCCTCTACAACCATTACCTTTTTCAGTATGCAGCACCAGTAATCTTTGCTTATGTGACAGCTCTGCTCCTTTCTGACCTGTGACCCCAGGTATTACTGTCAGTACACAAACACAGCTCTGAAGACTGAAATACTAGTTGTATCAGAGTGTTGTCTAGGCACTCATTTCTATCACAGCTGAGCTGTCTGCAAATATAAACCACTTCATTGTCACAGCTATGCTCTGAGATGAAGTGCAATATTATTCTCATTTTACTGATCGTGACTCGAGGCAAAGGCCTGGTTCAAAGAATCCTCTCTTGACAGAAAGAACTGGATTTTTCAGACTACTCAAGCACTTCTCATGTTCAAAGCACTGCTCCTGAGTTATGCTTCATCTGTGGGTGGGACTGGCTAGAAACATTTTGCTAGCATGTTTTCATTGAAAAAGTTAATTCCAATGGAAGCACACTAGTTTCAGCAGTGCTTCTATGAAGAACAAGTCCTCAGCTTCAAAACGGGTCAATGTGATACTTAGACCAAATCCATCTTTCCCAAACTCTGGCTAAGAAACCAGGCTATCAGCCAGGTAGGGTCTCTGTCTCACATGACAGAGCTGCTTTATTTTGTACAATAACTAATCATGCAGGAATCAAGAAGATTCAAGTAGACCTTGAATCAAGTTCTCTTACAACCTGTTAGGTTGCTGCTATGGTACTACATTAAAAATCCTACTTTATCATCAGAAGTATACATCGATTAAAGTAAAGAGAAGGGGAATACCTGATACTGCAGGGAGTTTACAGACTTAACTCTCCTTTGTTCCTTGATGTAAATGTTTGTCACCACATCAGAAAGTAAAGCAGAAAATATTGAAAAATATCTGCAGTAGCTTGAAGTCTCCTACAGATTTTGAGGTAAAAATTAATGAAAAAACCTCTACCAATTTCTATGGGAGATACATCAGGTCCCTTTTGGAGAATGAGATAAAATCTGTACAGAAAATACCAAAAGATTGTATTTTTTCATGAGAGATTTGAGTTGATCTATTCTGTAACAAAAAAACAGAACACTAGCACCTAAAGGTGTACAAAAACAAAAGAAAGGAAGGACAGTGATGTGTTTTTTAGGATAAAATTGATCATAATGAAAGCCAGCTTGGAGAAAGATTTAAGTATTAAAAGCTACTACAGGTGAATCAGATGATGAAATTTATCAGAAAATATGTACCAGTCTATTTTCACTGCCAAATGTAAGTGATTTACAGCAAGTTGAGTACTAGCAAAAAAAAAAAAAAAAGTGAAGACCAAACTGCTTACATACCTTCAATTTTAATAGATTATAAATGTCATTGGTAATAGAGGTAAGATAAACTCCTATTACAATCCACAGATTTTTTTATTGTCTGGTTGTTTTTTTTACATATAAAAAGAAAGAAAATCTGAAAGGCCTTAGCATACAAGAAGCTACAGGAAATTTTTTCATCTTTGATGTTAAGAATTCACCCTTGGACAGTCCTACTGGATGCTCTCCCATTTATCAATCCCACATTATTTTTACTCTTTGGAACATCCCCATTTTCTGTGCGGTCTCACATTTTGAGACAGGTACTCACTTGAGTGACACAGCTGGCCAAGTTCAGGGAAGGTGGCATGACAGCTGAGTGCAGGTGGGAAAGGGGCACTATGTGTCGCAGCTTGCCTGAAGGAAAAGGTGCCAAGTAGCCTCGGCCCTGCAGCTCCTGTGGAAAAACATGAGCCAGGCAGAATAAACAAGTACAGCTAAGCAGAATAAACGGGCACAGACATCAAGCCCTCTGTAACAGGGCATCTCTTAGCCAAATAACTTATAATATGCACCATTCATTTCTCAAATATTTCCTAGTGTTTATTAGGTGTGCTCAGACATAAACCTTCTAGTGACTGAATAAGGTGCAGGAGTGGCAGTTTCATTTCTTGTCAGAATTTTAACATATGCTCTGAAACCATTCAAGTGGAGGAGATCTCAGGGCCACCACAAAATTAAACTGTCTTACAGTTCCTGTACCTCTTTTTTTCCACTTAGGTGACAATTTCTTTCATTTGAGTAAGAGATTCCCCGCCTTTGCCATTGTTCATATGAAGTACTTACTGGATCACTGATGTAGATATCACTCTGATGTAGAGTGGTATTTTGAAAATAACATTTTGTTTCTCACTCAAAACTAGCGATTGGGGTGGGTCACTAAAATTAATGGTAATTCTATTCCAAGTGTACCATTCATTTATAGCAGTAGTTTCATTGCAGCCCCAATAGTCCATGGTTACAAGTAAGGCAGAGGTAAATAATATTCTCTACTAAACTCATTAGTAAAGGTAGAGATTGGGCTGAATCTATTGTACAATAAAAGTTCTAGGTTCTATGAGAGAGATGCTGACTTTTCATTACTGCATGATTTTCTCTATACCCCGTATTTCACTACTGCTCTACAGCTTGACAGATGTCAATTACAAGTCTTCCTTTTTCTGTCCCAGATGTCTCATGACTGTATTTCCCTTCTCCCTGCTAACATCTCTCCTGGCTTCTTAAACATGATTTTCTTTGGTGCTGCCTAACTTAATTAGCATAATCAAATTCTCAGAGCCCTTGTTTCCAGGCTTTATGTGGCTTTAAGGTTCCTGGTTTTACTTCAGGCCTGAAGAAGGATGTGGGTGCCCCAAAGACTGTTAGCGCTTTCTAGCTCTAACAGTTAACACTAGTAAAAGACATCCCTTCAGACCTCTCCAATTAATTTTCCATCATAATGCCATTAACATTTCTAGCTTTTATTTGCCTAAGGCTGCAAGAAAATGATGAAGTGTCACTGAAACCAAAGCTCAGCAGCTGAAGCATATGATCCAGTATTCCTGTAGCTATTGAATTTTTTTGTTGCCCTTACTGTACATAGCACTCCAAAGTAACTGAAATTATGGACGTTACTTGTGCAACAATCATAGAATCACAGAATAGCTTGGCTTGGAAAGGACCTTAAGATCATCCAGTTCCAACCCCCTTGCCATGGGCAGGGACACCCCACCCTAGACCAAACTGCCCAAGGCTCTGTCCAACCTGGCCTGGAACACTGCCAGGGAGGGAACATTTGCCACTTTGGGCAACCTGTTCCAGTGCCTCACCACCCTCACAGTAAAGAACTTCTTCCTTATATCTAACCTGAACTTGCCCTGTTTAAGTTTAAACCCATTACCCCTTGTCTTATCGCTGCAGTCCCTGATGAAGAACTTGTAAAAAGAGGTTTCAGAACACAAGCTTTTTAGAGTACTTGGCAATAAATAGGGTTAAGCATGAAATCAGGACACAAAGCAAATGCATCTAAGTTTATACCCATGCTTCTCAATAGCATACTTACTTTTACATCTAAAGTATGCTGCAGTCTGAAGCGCATTGCTTCTTGTTCCTGACACTGGATTATGCACTGACATTCTGCAAATCGCAGTGATGCCTGAAAGAGAGGAAGAAAGAGGCATTAACTTTGCTAACTTTCTGTGGATTACAGTCTTTCCTATTTTCTTTCTGATAAAGAAACAAGGTACACAGAGAGATACTGTATTTATCTACTGCTATCAGTATAGAAATACTGCAATATAACCAGACGCCTTTCTTGAGAGACTTACAAAAGCAACTCACCTGTTACATGATCCTAGTAGTCATAATATGCACACCATGATATCACAGAAGGGAACTAACCCTTTCAGGGACAGTCCTACACCTATTGAGCACCCGTGGGATTAGAAAATTCAACTGTGCTAGTGTGGCAGAACTCAAGGTTTTAAAATGGGTGGCTGGTAACTTTGCTGACCTGTCTCGTTGTTATATACTCTTTCTTCTTCACAAGTTTACCCTGAAAAGGTGTGAAAAAATATAATTATGGAGCTATTTTTCACTGAGGGCTTATCAGGATAGAAAGAAGAGTGGAAGCTCTAGGCCAAAGCACAAAAAGAGAGAGAGAAGGAGCATGAACAAGTGTGCTGAGTCTGGGTTTGCCAATGTTTGATTTCAGTGGAGCCCCCGTTATACCAAATAATTGTCCCTCTCTCCATAGAAAGGAGTTTCTTTGTGCCAAAGAGCCAGAGGCAGGTCTAGAAGGTCAGTCTAATCTGCTTTATATCCCCTGCAGCTTTTATTTCCCTAAAATAGTAAGGAGTAAATCAAGAATTCTCTTAATGAAAACAGAAGACTCTTACCATTAAAAAACCCCAAAAGACAGTCTTAACTACGGATCTTTCTTCAGGTAAATATCTTACAGTACCTGTGAATAGGACATACTTAAATACAACCTAGGTAAGAGGTCAGACATTCTCTTCCCAAATGACTGGAAAGGAAGGTCTCACTGAAAGCACCTTAAGTTACCTTATCAAGGGCTGTCTCCATCTTGGATATTTTTTCTTTTAGAAGTTTGTCTTGTGATCGCAGGATCTCCAGCTCCCCAGCAATCTTGGTGTTTTCTGCTTTAATATAGCTCAATTCTTGACCTAGTTTACTATTTTTTTCTCTGAGGTAATGCTTCTCCTGAATTTAAGATGAGGATAAAAAGTATGAGTCAAAAATTTGTAACTACCTACATTATACATATTTGTTTTCTGCATTTTTTTTTCTCTTTGACAGATCTGAATCAACCCTTTCAGAAGCTTAGCTATTGCATTTTACAGAAAGGTGAGGTTTCCGCAGCAAGAAGATAGCTCTTACAAAGAAAAGTACAATTGGACTGGTCACAATGAGATAACATCTCGGATTTTAGATCCATTCAAAAGGATACAGAATGTATTAGTTGACATTTTTAAAAAGAATGGATATGTAAGAGCCTGCTTCTTACTGAAACTAGTACTGTTCTTTCACAGAGAATAACTACAAATTAAAACCTGTCTTTATGCAGGCGGCTTATTTACGTAGTGGAGATATTCTCTCATATATGTTAGGGGAGGACAGGGAAGATGATCATTACACCAAGTAAAATTCTCTTTGGTCCTTCTTGGGACAACTGTGCTTTGGGCCATGCATTTCTCTAAATACAAATTTCTCTAAATACAGTTAAATACTTTTACAGGGAGCTTTTCTGACCTTAGCTGCATTTGTCATTGCTTCTTCCAAGAATTTAATCTTGCTCTGTAACACATCCATCTGTCCTCTCTTGGCTGTGATCTGCTTCTGCATTCCCACGGCAACTTTCATAGCTATAAAAGACAAAGTTCATTCTCAATGAACAATATTAAGTATTCTGTCAAAAGACTCTGGAAGTTGGTTATCAGCAATATGTTAGAATAAGTAAGTTGAACCAGGACTCCATAGTCACTTATGTGTGCAAACCACCCATTAGCATTAACTGGAGTTTGTCCATGGTAGTGGCACCAGACCCATCACACTCACAAGATGAAAAGAGAGCATTCCCTGGAAACAGGCATAAAGATCACCTGAGGAAACTCAACTTCTCATTTAAGTTTTAAAGTATGTAGTAAAAGGTTAAATAAAAGTATGCTGTTATCTGCAGTACTATTTATTTCACAAAACATCTGGAATATTATTATAGTATCTATTGAGGGATAAATACTTGAAAAAAACCCTCATCAAAAATATAAATGTACATGATTCTGGGGAAGTTCAATCTATAATTACCATTGCCATCAGATCCTTCCATAGCCTTTAGAGCAGTCCTGGTCTGTTCCAATTCAGCTTGGGCAGATTTCAACTGCATTTTCAGACTGTTTGCTGTATTTGCCATCTCCTTGATTTTATCCTGGTAGTCCCTCTTTAAATCTTCAAATCCCTCTGGTGAGAGTAAGATTGAAATTATAGTGACAAAAAATTATCATTCTTCTAGCCAAGATTATTGATATCTCACCTACTCTCTTAAAAGGAGTATGAGACATGCAGATAGCTAAGACATAAAGCAAATAACTAACAAATGCACAACTAGCAGTTCATTGTCCTGCATGTCATCAAAAGCTTCTGTTTCACCAGTAAAAACTGTGTTCTTTGGTTGCTCACCAAAGCAACAGCTCAAGTAAGTGATATAAACCCATGTTTCTGAGTTCTGCTGCTAGACCCAACTGCATACTGTGAAAGTTAAGGGTATTGGTGAGAGAAAGCATTTTACCCTGGTCATTCTTTTCTCCAGCCATGCTTATAACTGACTAAAGGCTGAACTGATCTAATCTGTCAAGCGTTCCCCTGTAACTCTGCTTCTCAGCTCTGCTCCTCTCATCTCTCTGCAATTCCTCTTATGTCATCCACACCACTAAAAGCCAGTCAGCTGTGAGCTCAGACTCTATCAACAGCTTGGCTTTAATTTCTCTGTGGTCATCCACTCCAATAAGCCTTTCTTAAAGCTCATTCACCCTGATAGTACTGTACGAAGTTAAGGCAGAGACACAGGCTCTGTTTAATTCTTACAAAACTTAGTAAGTTTAGAAGTGAGGACATTCATGTTCCCAATGGGAATTTTATGAGAGTAGAGGGGTGTGTAGAGAGCAAAACATGTAAACAGTATCATTTGCTGGCTGCAGTGCAGATCTAGCAGAGGATTCCCCTGAATTTTGGTGGTTGGCTTAGTTCCAGACCCTACTTTTGATTTTCCTTTTTTTTTTAATATTTTCTTGATTTGCTTTCCCTCACATTACTTCTGAAAACAGTGGAGTTACAACATAAAAATTTCTAAATAACATTGTAGCACAGTTACAACAAAACAGAAACAAAGTTCCACTGTAATTTGACCACAGACTGTTAACAAGATCCCCTAGTGCTCTTTAGTAACACTCAGGAAAAAGCAGTCAAGTTTCTGTTCTGTAATTTACTACGTCTGCTTCTTTGGTCTCCAGAACCAGGCAGTTTTAAGTATTTTTGTTCAGGGTAGTGACAGACTGCATAAAGATTGTATTCCCACCATTGTGTGCCAGAATCCCGAATCACGACGTAGCTCTCTGAAGTGACCTGACCACCCCTTGCTGGCAGTGAACCTTCCGCTGTACCAGCAGCCATATTTGGATTCAGCAAGCAAGCTGCTCTTTTATTTTTAACACCAGCCCAATTTAGTGGCTATCAGAGCAGAGCCAAGTTGAGGCTCCCTACCTGCAAGGCCAGCTAGCTCATTCCGACTGGCTTCAAGTTCAGTCATTAGCTGGTCTTTTTCCAGTTTCATATCGTTAAGTGCGTGGAGCCTCTCAGTGCAGGTGTTAACCAGTTTAACCTTCTCCAGTTCCAGTTCACTCAGTCTGGCTTCCATTTCATGTATTCTGGTTTCTTTCTCATCCTTTGCAATCTACTTACATAAAAGACAATGTTAACTCTGTGCAATACACATAATTATATAAAATAAGCACAAAGATGTGCTGACATCATCATTACTTTAAATCTTGGTTGTCAGTGAAGAGTTTGCGGCGAGAAAGAAAATCAGAGTAAAGCAGACAGATTAGTTCTGTGAAAATTGCTAATCCAGGCAAAAAGGGCGCAACAGAATCTGATCTGATGGTTTACAACATGTTTAACCTTAGCAGGTATGTTATACGAAAATTATTTCCATCCTTTACTAGCAGCACCTCCATATTCACCCCTAATTCTCACAGAAGAGAATGAGATTCCTCATCTGGAGTGAATTTGTTCTGAAGATACTGATCTGCATAAGACTGCCCTATCCTGTAATTCTTGTCAGAGTAATAAGCAGTTATAAACAGTGTCTTCAGTTTGGAATTCTGAGTGCTTACTGTGTATTATTTTTCAGTAACACTTTGTATTTCTGGTTCTGTTACTGGTGTGGACAACTGTACCACTGAGGACAGCATGTTACATTCCAGCTTTCAGAAGCCTTTTGGCAACTGCTTTTTATCAGTGAATTATTCATTTTTGGTGGTAATATTCTCTCTGCCCACTAACTCTTTTATTGCTGCTATGATTCAAGGTGTATTGTCTGATCTGCGTTAAAACCACAGTATTAGCACATTAAGACAGACATTTAAAAACAGAAAACATTTACTGTATTACAAAGACATAAATAAAGCATTGTTTGCACACCTTAAGTTCTTCTGCTTTGAGTTTCCAGCCATCTATTTCTTTTATAAGCTGGGATTTCTCAACTTCTATTGCTCCAGCAGCTCGACTGTGCTGGCCCACAATCTGGGTCATGTTATCTATTTGCTTTTGGAAGATCTCAATAATCCTTTCCTTCTCCGATATCTGCAGTTTCAGTGTTTCACACTCTGACTGCACATAATGTAAACGGTCCTCTTCATTCTGGAGATGCTGGAACTCCTGCATTCTACTGCTAAGTTGTGAATGCAGCTTCTCAATTTCCTCATTGGTAACCTCAAAGGCTCTCTCTTTCTTCTGCAGACAGGCTGTCAGATTTGACACTGTTTTCTCAGCAATTTCCAAATCGATCTGTTTGGCTGTAAGATCTTCTTTAACTTTACGAAGAGTTTCCTTGGTTGACTCCAGTTGGGCAGTCAAAGAGGAGATTCTTCCAATGCTTTCATTTTTTTCCTCAATTGCAGCCATCTGAATAACAGAAATATAAAGATCAACCAAGAGAAACATTTATTTATACCTTTAAAACTTCCTGTCACATTTCTGTTTAGAACTAGAGTTCACCTTAAAACATCTGGGCTTTACAGGAAAATTAGGTCAGCATGATCTAGTCTACAATGACCATGTGATTCTTCTTGTTTTCTTTCCTTTCCCCATCTTAATAAATAAAGTATTGCTTAGAATATTTGGGGTTTATTGTAGAAAATGGAAAAGGTTAAACTGATGTGAAAAAAACAAAACCAACAAAACCACAAACCTGCAGTGTTAGTATGAAATTTAGAGCAGCTGAGGCAAAAGAACTTAAAGTGTTAGAACTCAACTGACAGCACTGTAAGTTGGGGGGAAGAAAAGTACGTAGATGAATAATTTATACTGATTTTATTCCTGCAGGCAGCAATGTGCACCATTTAAAACATCAAGTACTGTGACTCAGGATATGCTAATAGCACAAAATAGGAACAGGAGAAAAGAATGAACTTCCTGGTGGGAGGATTTTAAAGGAAAAATAATGGACTGAGAAAATGTAGAAGGCTATGTGAGGTAGCATAAGCCTGTGGCAGGAGAAGGCAGCAGCCAGCCATGCAACCAAGGGCTCTGCTGTCCTGGCTGGTCAGGAGCGGCTTGGCAGAGGTCAGAGATCCAGGGATGGTCCAGGGTGGGTCTGAAAGGCTCAGAGGCAGCTGG
>JANHGB010058362.1:58229-72535 GCA_026283785.1 Coracopsis vasa | reverse complement strand
ATTCGCGAGATGTTTCCGACTTTGGTCGAGGTCGTGGAGGTCGCGGCAGATGCCCGCGCCGAAGCGCGTCGGCCGCCCGCGCCCGCCGCAATGCGTCACAGGCCCCGCCCCGCCACAGGCACGTGCACGGCTCTCCGCGCGCTGGGACGCCCTGTGGGGAGAAGGCGCGAAACCCCCGTCAGGGATCCGTCACCTTCCTCCGGCTCCTCAGCGGGAATGCCGTGTCCCGATCCCACCCGCTCCAACCTGATTCCCCTTCCCGGACCCTCTGCGGCACTCAAGTCCCGCATTTCCCGTCCGCTGCCGCACGCAGCTCTCCCATCTTCCGTGCCGGGCAGGGGTGTTCGCCCCATCCACCCCATCCACCCCATCCAAGCATGGCTGTCCTCACCTCGCTAATGAAGTGCCTTAGCTGGAAATGGAGTGGGCGGGTGACATTAATTTTGGATGCAAATAGTATCCCCATGCCAGGAAACAAGCCCGGTTATTTTGCCCCAAACAATTCACATTCCTAAGGGAGGTTTTCCATCAGAATAGGCCTGGGTTTGAATGTGTAATGATATGTTAAAAACCTTGCAGTTCGGGTTGTTTTGCTTCTGATCCTGAAGGTTGTTCACACCCAGGCCCCAGCCGCAAGTAGGGGCTAGCGGCAGGATGGAGTTTGACCATGTCCCTAGCTCCATCAGAAGTCCCTCCTCCTCAGGAGAAATCCACTGTGTTATTGCCACTCTCTTCATTTCTCATAGGTATCTTCTCTATCTCCCCTATTTTCCTCTATTGATTTAGAAATTGGAATGCTTCTGGGAAATGTCCCACCTGGAAGTCTACACAAAATGGTGGCCTCCTGCTTTCTCCTGAGGTACTCAGCACCACCGCTCAAGGCTATGACAGCGTTTGAAAGTGTGTGAGGCTTAGGCTATATAGCATGTCGCTGAGGGATACTGGGACAAGTCATGGTGGGAATATGGAACAGGCAGAACAAAGCCCATCTTCTTCCAGCTCATGATTCTATTTTTAATGGCATAGGCCAGATGCTTTGCTTCTTTTTTCACAATGTGTTATAGAACGGGGAAGATAGCAGATAAAGGAAAAGCTCCTGTAGGTGAATTGTATTGGCATTCACCAACACAGAATGGCATCAAAATGAATGTGATACCAGGCTTATAGTTCAAAGCGTTTCCAGCTAGTGAGGACTAAACGCTCAGGACTCTGTCACATATCTGCCTGTACTGTACTGAGCTATTTAAAACTACCTGCAGCTCATCCACAGCGAGTGGAATCCTAGGGCATAATTAGATTCTCATGATCTATTTACACCAGATTTACAAACTCAGCAAACGATAATGCTTAAGCAAACACAGCAAAGACAAAGGTCTATACCTTTTTCACTGTAATAGCTTTAGTAACTTGGATACTTTCTTATGCAAAAGTATCCAATGCATTTTTTCAGCTGATACAGCTACAAGGTTAATGTAACAAGCACACTCAAGCCAAATTTGATCCTTGGCAGTATCCGCCTGCATTTGTTTCATGTGGCATCTTTTGCTGGGTAAGCCCCAATAGAGCAAAGCTCATCCACAATCACCCTGAGCATGCGTATAAAACCCTGCTAGGTCAGTGCCTCCACCTTGCCATGTGAGCTCTGCTACAAACCCAGTGGGAAGCAGCAGCCCTGCCTTTCTCAGTCCTGGCTGCTCGGACCCAAGATTATGTTCTAGATCTTGCTCTTCTGGCCTTTGTGTGCCCTTAGACATTTGCCTCAACCTGACCACAGACAGCCCTCTCTCTTCCGCATCAGAAATGAAGACAGCAGGTTAACATGTCTGGCAGAAGTCCTCCTGAGCTTCATGTTGTGTACTCAGATGGATTGGTATTTACAGGTTTCAGACCTTAATGACAAGGATTTGTTACTCACATTGGGATTAAACTGGAAGTCATGAATTTTGGTACTATAGTAAAGCTATTCTTTTCTTTTCCAATTTATGGTTATTTCAGTGCTACAGTATTACACACATATATTCCATGTTAAATATTTCGCTCCAGTGCCAGACTCCTCTGAAATTGATACAGCAAGTTACATTCAGCTTCCTACCATGTTTCATGCAAATTGCCTGATTTGCAACTATTCAGATGTAAAACAGGAAAAAGACATAGGTCCTATCTCTTTAATGGCTGATTAAAGATATATTCCTTATTTCCAGAAAGCATACAATCCTTTTGTTAAAATAAACTGCTTTTGTTTGTTTTTTTTTCGCAACTCATCCAATGTAAATAAGCAGTCTGTTATACTGTTAACTTGGCTGCCCCACAAAACATAAATCAATTCTCCTGATTTTCATTTCTCATAAGGTGGTTGACCTCTGCTCTGCAGCATCCTATTCACTTCATTGAAGAACTAACGTGAATATATAAGGGCACAATCACTTCCTTTCTTTCATTGTCTAAGTACATAGCCATACCTTTAATAAAGCCGTTTGGTAACATTTATAGATTTGTCCAATCTCATAGCCAATGAATGACATTTCTTGGAAAGTCCCCTCTCCTCACGCTCCTTAATCAGCATGCCTACAGGAAGGACGTGCAGTAGAGCACCCCATCCCTCCTGCGGCTCCAGCACCACAGCTACCAACCACCTCTGGTCACCTCCTAACCAGCTGCAGAGGTTCAAATACAGGGGACAAACTGCAAGGCTGGGGAGCAGGAAGGATGTTCACAGCTCTGGTCCCTGCTCTAACCTTTAAGCTTAGAGAGGGACTGCTAGAACATCCCTCCCTGGCAGCCATCCCACGTGGTGACCACTACACTTTCAACTCCTCCATTCTCCTGCCGTATGACTCAGCACCATGAGCTTCATCCACTGAGGCAACCAAAGACCTGCATTTGGAAGAGTGTGGGCTCTGACTGGCACACATGCACATCCTGCACAGATGGTGAAACTGCCCATAGAGATCCTTTAAGCTTTTTAAGAAGCTGCTTAAAATCTTGAACGGCATACAAGCTGAATGAGCCAAACACACTCCACTTTGGAGTCAGAGCCCTGCATTTTGACTCACGTATGTTTGCAGACAAGTTGTTTAGGCCATGCCTATGCTCTACCGGTTGGTTTTGAAATGGTTTAATTAGAACAGACCACTTAAAATAGTAGAGCCCTCCCTTCAAATTTTTTTAACTGTGATAATTAATCAGTGCTAAATAAGCCAATTTAATCAAAGGTTCAACTTGTTAGTTAGAGCCATGCTAATGGTTGCCCATTTCTTTGACCTGCTGAAAATATAATTTAGTCCAGAGAAGAGATTTAGTTGATAGAAATAACAGAACACTGTTAGAAGATATTGATTTTGAGACCATTCATAACCATGCAAATCTATCCCATAATGGTTTTATAATGATCTTTTATTTATGATTTCACTGTACAAAACCTTATCAGGTAGCAGCTTGACATTAATTATAAATATACAGTTGTGGTGTTCTCTGGTGCTTTTTCTGCTGAGTAGTGGAGGTGACGCTGTTTCAGTGAGACAGGCAATGAATATGAAAACACTAATTTCTGATTAATCAATATCAGTTAGACCAATTGCAACATGTCTGGTAAAGGTCTTCAAACAAAATTAGTAGGTTCAGCACTTGGCCCACTATTCTGGAGGGCAGATGTTCTTTCGGATACAAACAGTGGAACATGAAATGTTCAAGCGCTACGGAAGAATGGTATTGATGTCTTGTTCTGAAGGTCATTAAATCTCGTCATCTGCATAGCTCATTTGAACTTGACTGTTTTGTAAAGTTCACACACACAGAAGAAACAGCAGTATCGTCTCATTACTGGCTATTGTTTTCTTGAATGCATATATTTAATAAACTTTTTTAACCACATACAAGCCACAATTTATTCAGTGATTTTGAAATGACACATCATGAAGCCTAAATGTATATGCAAATATGATACAATATATACATTCTAGTGAGCAAAACTTTTTATCACATTCTTCATGTGATAGTTTGAAAAATGTAGAGATTTTGGCTCATATAACTGATCACAGATTTTCTCTTTTCCTTGTCCAGATCTGTCATAAAGCTGTGTGACCCAGTAACTCCTTGTATTCCAGTATCTTCTGTCACAGGAAAGGTAACTGGATTCCTGTGGAACTTGATTTCATGAGCTGTTGGTGATGGGAATTAAGTCAGCAGCATTCACTCATCAGCAATAATCACTCCACTCACATCTAATGAAAACTAAACTCTTCAACATTAATGTATACAGTACTTCCAGGTTTCTACCTGGCAAAGTGAAACTTCTGTTTGCATTTTCTGAATGATGCCTTGGGCTTACCTCAACCTTAGGTTCTTCCATAGTCATCTTTTGAAAGATCTTCACTACAAACTAAGCAAAACTTCTAAAAACTCTTACATTTGATTTTTAAGCACTTGCTAGAGTAGATTTTTTCTTCTCTGACTGGATTCTCATTTCAAACTGCAGCTCTTGGAAAGCATTCAAGCTTATAAAAGACATTTCAAATGCTTTCCATTTTCTTCCCATCACTCACTGAGACTTGATTAATAACAATGAGCAAAGAAAAGTGTTAAGCCACTCTAAACAGGCAGGCTAAAAAGTACAAAGGGGAGCCTTTGCTTCCAGTAACTGTGGAAAAGAAAGCAGGCTGCTGAAAGGAATTATCACTTGGCTCGTGACAGGATGGGGGAAGGTAATTTCAAAGTTAAGAAGGAAGAAGGGAGTGCAAGATGCTGTTTATATAATCAGAATAACACCAGATAAGGAAAGGAAACAGGCTGGTTTAGTACAGAAGACTGTGGAGAGAAGACGGTAGGGAAACAAGAAAGGACAAGGAGGAGAAGGAAAAGGGGTCGCTGGAGTCAAAACCAAGCAACATCTCTGTAGAGTTGTTTCTGGAACTGCTCAGTACAAGAGGAAAAGCAGCATCAGGCACCTCTGAAGCAAGAAAAAAGGAGATGGGGTTTTTTTCTCCATCCATCTTCCAGAAAAATGAATATAAATGTAAAGGAGAAAATATAATGTAAAAAAAATGTACACGATTAAAGGATTGTATCTGGAGCTAAGCAGAGGATTTGACGGGAATAGAGCTGCTAGCTATGTCATTACACTTGATAAAGAAAGAAAGAATTTCTTTATGTAGTAATGCTTTTATACACAAAAATTGTACTGTGTTAACTACATCACTGTTAACAAAGCAGCAGTTTTCCTCTGCTCCTGGCAGCTCAGGGTGTTTGTGTTGTATGACAAAAATGTGCTTATATCCATACACTTATTTTAATTCTGGGCCTAAGGACTGATTTAGTTTGTACTATTATAACTGCTGTCTACACTAAGATGATTATATCAGGATAAATATTGTGATACAGATATACATGTTACATTATATCCCATAGTACACATATACATTACAGCCCCACTAAATCATCACCGCTAGACCAGAAGAAAGCACAAGAAAGAATAGAGCTAAACCACATCTCTGAGAAAACCTTCTCTAATGTGATCTTAACAGTCTCATGACTCAAGCCAGCGGATATGCACTAGGGATGAACATGCCTTTCATGTCAGTGTGTTTTAAGAGTTTCTTGGTTAATTGAAAGTTGCGATCAGCTGGTTTGCAGTAAAGTCTTGCAAATCCACCTTGGCAAGTGGAAGTCCCTTCAAGTATTACAGTAAGAATATAAATAATTGAAATGAGCTGAAAAAAAGTCAAATATAGCACAGTATGAAGAAGAAAATAACTCAAGTTTTAGCAGAACAAGACCTTACTGTGACTTTGGATTGTTAAATATTTCCTGAGGTGTAGCCAAGTCCTGCAGTTTTTTGCAAGGACTCCATCCCATGGGTCAGAAAGTTGTACTTCTAAATCTGATCCCTTGTCCTGATTCACTAACACCTTGAAATAAACCTTAAGTATATCCAGAGGAACAGAGTAGTAGGCCAACTGTTTTACAGATCTGAACCAAAGTGAGCATGGCTCTTCCCATTTCTCATGGAGGGAATTGAGGCAGGAAGGACATGAGAATTGCAGATGCTCACAGCAGAAATGGTTGTCAGAACCAGTATGAGGGCTGACGCCTGTGCAAACACTGTTAGACCACACCTTAATGAGATGAATTATTAATACAAAAGCTGCACGGGAAATTCATTTCTGCTGCCTCTCACCAGAACCAGCTGTTCAGACTTGAATGTGTCGCAGTTGCACAACACAAATTTTGCCTTAAGGATACAGTTACCCAACATGATGGATTTTTCATAATGTCCCTCCCAATAGTATCCTCATCCTTCCTCTGCCCTTCACCTTCCCCCATCACCATCATGCTTTCCATTTTTGGTTCAGCCTTGTGGAAGGTACTGAATGATGGGAGTCCTGTATGTGTCTGGTGAGTGCAGCATTAACAGTCACAGGGCAGCCTCCTCTGGAGAGCTCTGCCAATCTGCCCTACACAGGATAGAAAAAAAAAGAGTTTACATACTTAAACAACAAGCATCAAAACCCTAGCACGTTCCAGAAGAAATAAAATCTAAGTAAGTTCTCCATCTCTGGTAATATACTCAGATGAAATTAGTTCCAACAAAGCCAGGAAATTTTCTGTTTCCCTTGCAGATCTTGCTAATGACTGTTAGTACAGATTAGTTGATGACCAGTTTTATGATTACTTCATGTGAACACCTTGCCCTCCTGTGCTGTTCTCCCAGGCTTCCCCCCTCCTTGTCCACATATTCACTAGCCACGGTGTGCCTAAGCCCCAGATGGTGAATTCTTTGGGTCAGAGCTTGTTGTACAGCTTTTTTATGACAAAGTCCTATTTCCTAATTGGCATCCTTAGGCATTACCGCAATAAAACCAATAAACAGTAGTAACAAAAAACATACGGATGGGACGTGGGTGAAGACATGACTAATTACCTGAACAATACTGGGACCACAAGCCACAGGCAGCATGGGAGCTTGGGGAAGAGCGAGTGGGTGGACAGTCACCTGCATAACAGAGGGTTGGGCGGGTAGAGAAACTGAGAGTCTTTCCTTTGATAGCATCATGGAATTTATAAATGAAGGGATGACAGCTATAGATAAGGCATGGCATGAGTTGCTTTACTCTCTGTGTGTATGCATCCTGGCTTGGCACTGGCACACAGACTCATGAAAAAAACAAAAGGGTAGTCGAAATGGTGGTATAACAAGTCAGGAGATGTGAGAAGCAAGAGTTCCCAAACAGGGTTTGCAGAAGGACCACTGCTGTCCCACTTGCAGTACCATGGCAGCAGCAACCAGGGCCGCTGCGCCAAGCTTTGCACCAGGCTGCAAGCCTTGCCTCCCCTGCCCATGGGAAAACACGTGCTTCCAGGTCTGTGCTGGGCTACATGTGCGTGGAGAAGAAGCATTCACTTGTCTGGGTAGCAGCCATGGCTAAACAACCATTCCTCACCTTTCCCCGGAAAAGGCAACAAACAGAACATTGTTTTCCTTAATACTTATTTGAGGGCATTTTTATACTACTCATTGGTATGTATCACTTGGGAACACTTAGGCCAAAGGATAATACTCAAAACAATGGCAGGCTAAATCTTATTTAAATTTGCATTTATGGACAGGGAGTATAGATATAGTTTGCTTCTGAAATGAAGGAGCACTTCTTTGCTCAGTGGGTAATGAACTTCTGGAATTCATTGCCACAGGAGGTTGGGGAAGCAGGCTATTAGCAGGCATAAAAAGGGATTAGACAAGATTTCTGAACAACGCTTGTAGTAACAGATAATAAAAGGAACAGGCAGTTCCAATGACTGATTGAAGTAGACTTGGACCAGAGGAAGAGAACAGGTACATGTCCTCTCCCTGAACAGCATCTCTTATTGTCACTCTTCAGTCTTTGCTCTCTGGATCTGCCTGCCCTGTTAAGGTGATGCTGTGCTGGGAGTCTGGGGGACCCTGCAGGGTCTGCTGGGGCCTTCAAACCCTGTGGCTTGGTCGGGGCAGATGGCCAGCACACATTCAGCTACCCTGGTGCCATCACGGGCACTGGGCAGCAATAGCATTTGTGGCTGTGGGTCTGATCTAGCAGGGCATTTCTTCCTGCACTGATGGGTTAAGTAGTGCTGCTTGCACTGAAAGGGCCAGCAACCAGCATGGGGACTTGGAGAGGAGTTATAAAGAACAAAAAGGAACTGGCTTTAACAAGCCATTCACTGTGGCTCCAAAAGATGTTGATGGAAGAAGACAGAAAATTCTGTTAATACAGTATGAGTTTGATAATTGTTTGGAATAGTACCAAAGGGGCTCACTCTCCAGAAAGTGCATGAGAACAGATATTCCTTAATTTCAGGGTTGACACTGAAAGGATGAGTGGACGGCAAACTAGCCATGACTTTGCAGCTGTCTCTTTCCAGCTGAAGGCTCTAACTCCACTTGATTTCTCCATTTGATTTCTCTTCATACCACTCCTGGGCACTTCTATTGCCTTTCTCTGGACCTCTTCCAGTTCTGTTACTTCTTGCCTGAGAACAGACAACTGGACTGGACACTGCACTCAAGGTTAGGCTGTTCAATGGCTTCTCATCCTAGCACAAAGATGTTCTTTGCTTTTCCCAGTCCTTTTGCAAGTCAGTCTTGCAACTGTGTTTGTCTGCTTGAGAGGCACTGAGCTGACATTTGTTATCCACCATCTAACACCTTCTTCCTGTATGGTAATAATTCCCCTCCCTGGCCCCTGCAAGATGAAAGACCATTCTCTCATCTGTCTTTGTGCTCTGAATTTCATTTACCATTTATTATCACTGAGTCATTCTGTATTAGGAGATTTTGTTAGATCTTTCCATAGCTATTAAAGTTGTTATCTCATTGTCTGGCTTTTCATAAAAAACATTGATCTTAGCAAAGATTCTTGTGAGGCTCTGCTAATAAAGGCATTGATGAATTTGAGGCTGGTTATAGAAAAATAACAGGAATCAGGAAGACCTGCAATTCTGTAATATTTCTGGAATGAGGAACACCTGTAAAGACCTGTAATAATAAAATGATAGAATGATACAAGGGAGAAGACTTAAAATAACTTAGTGTGTCTGTATATATATATACATATATATATATTCCTGGCTAAGTAACAGCCACAGAGCATATAGCTAAACAACAGAAATATAGGGAGTGAATAAACAAAGAAGACTGAGGGTAGGACACAGACTGTGATTGAGAAGAAGAATATAATAGTAAAGAGAACATAGAGAAACTCAGGAATACATTTCACGGTAATGACCAATGTACAGATCCAAGAGAATCTCTTTAGGGAGATAAGGAATCCCGCAGCACCAGGACACTGCAAATAGCACTGAGAAAAAAGGAGCAGGAGCAACAGCAGCGAGCACTCACGGAAATGGATCGCATGGCCTGATATAGACCTCTGGGCTTTCGGGGACGACTAATCAACACAGGAGAACATTCTGGTTGGAGTTACATTTTTGCTTTTGAGTTTTCTATTCTCTGAGTGAAATCCAACTGCAACAAATGGCGCACAGTATTGCGAAAAAAAGCCCATTCCTCTCACAATCATTGAATAGTAATTTGGTAGAGAAAAGAGCACCACCTAGTGCTAAATGCTACTTGTTGATGCTGAAGTGTCTCCATATGCTGGATGCTATCTTCTGGATGTCTTAATTTTGCTGTTTTCCCATAGTTTTATCCAGCCACAGAGGAATTAATCCTTAGCAGCAACGAGCATCCTGGCTCCCTGTAAAAGTAGTTGGTTCATCAAGAACTCACCATCTCTCAAAGCTTTGTGCACGCTAAGGTAATGCCTTAGGCTCCTAGTTAACATAATTATGGTTATTTGTCTGATTCATTCGGGCCAGATTCTAGTACCCTTACTCACCCAGTGTAGTTATGTGCTAGAGATAAGCCTCACTGCTTTCACTGGAGTGAAAATGAGTCCACATTTATAGGACAGGCTTAAGGAACCAGAAGACCTTAAGAAGTTAAAAGCTTGAACTTCTAACAGGGGATTCATTGCATTTACTTTCTGATTCTACACCCATGTCAATTTTTCAGCATTTTCCTACCAATGTGAAAGCTGTACACATTTTTGCTTGCCTTTTGTGGTTTTGGTTTGGATTTTAGGTTTTTTGGTTTTGTTTTCTTTTCTTTGGTGGGGGGTGGTGTTTGTCCGGGGCTTTTTAGTTTTGCTTTAAAATCTCAAGAAAGGAGGTCTTCAAAGAAAACATTGCTTTACATGAGAATTGCCTTCATGTCAGGAAGATGAATCATGTGTAACCTTGACTATTTTTTCAGCATTTATGGTTAAATGCATTACTGTTGGCTTTATTTCCTTTTGATTATCAATCCACATTTTGTTGCTGTTCATATTTTTGGTCTTCAAACCCTTCCACTTTGTCTCACAGCATTGAATTTTCTGTCATAACGTAATTAAAATTTCAAAAGAAGGTAAGAAACAGGTAAATCAACTTAGAATGATTCTGCACCAACTATCGTTATGTATTATTTAAATAGCTCCAGACTTGAAGGTACATGTTACATTGGTTATGTGGGTTAATTTACATATAGATGTCTATAGTAAAATGTCATGTAAGTGTCTCACTGCATTCAAATTTGTGAGTTTCCAAAGCGATCTTCAGTGACACCATGCTACCATGACTAGATTAAATTTCTCTAATACTGGAATTATTTCCTCTCCACTTGAAATGATTCAGCATTGCACCACTCATTTCAATGGGAAGATGATGAAACTCAGCTATTTAAATTCTTTCCACATCCTCTGATTTGGAAAACATAGTTTAGTGGATAGAGCTTTTTATTTCTGTCCCTAATAGTCTTTCTATACTTCCACCCTAACAGGCAGCCTTCAGAAAGTGTATTCTTCATCTGAAAAGAAATGCTCTGCATTACCTGCAGCTCTTTCTGCCATGTTGTATCTATAGCTTCACTTCTGCAACTATTGCCACCCGCTTATGACCATCTCTTACTTATGACCATTGAATAAGGGTGGTACAGGGTGTGGGTACTTATAAAATAATCACAGTGCCTGTGTGTGACATGTGGTTGGTGTGTTTAATGTTTTAAAGGTCACATGACTGCAGGGCTCTCATTCCCTCTGAAGCTGCAGGAGTGCAGACCATCACCAGTGTAGTTACAAAGGCTACAGTCTGGGGACTGCTGGTGCTCACCTCTGCCAGAGATGTGGCAGGAACGTGCCCAGCTGAGTCTCCATGGGACACCAGTGTGGAAGCTGACAAAAAAGCCTGATTCAGGACAGCAGTAACCAAGCTGGTTCCCCATCCTAATGGGCAGGTCTCAGCCATTTGTGGTGGAGAAGTAAAACTGCTGTACAACTTCTGCTTTCTGGGTCTTGGGATTAGAGTCTCATCTGTACAACCTATTGACCTCAGCAGGCAGAGAGCCTTTTTTCTCTAGTCTTTAGAAAATCATGGCATCATAGAATCATGTATATGAAGGACACACTCGTACATCAAGATCCCATGGTTCTGAAGTAAAAACATGGCAGCACACGGATACATGCTTGTCTGATCATGAATACATAGGACTTATGCCTGCAGTGGTGTGCGTCAGTTTCTGGCTCATGGGAACCACCAGCTTGGTATGCCGTGCCATATTGCCAAGGGTGCAGCACTGCCCCTCCACAAGCACACACACAAGATATATGAAAGGCATCCGCAGGAGCAGATACTGCAGTGATCCAGGAGCTGTGCAGAGCTGAACATTCACAGTTGGGCTGGGGGCCTGCTGAAGACACAATCCTGCCAAGGTGTGTCCGAGAAATCCCAGCATCTGTGTCTGCAGCTGCACTGCCTACTGAGCATCACAAGTGGTGCCATCAGTACTCTTTAATGGGTATAATTTCTAAATGATGTCATGATACAAAATACTTTGGAAAAGAATGGGTTTAGGGGTTTGTTTTGCATCTTTTCTGTAGTAACAACTCTGGGGAGCGTGGGAGAATCTGTTCGAGTGTTATCTCATTGCATGTGGGTTTAGTTCTGTCACCACTCTCAGCAATTGAATTTAATGCCTATTTATAGCTACAGCAGTGACAGTGTAATTAACTAATTAGTAGCGACTAATTGTTCAAAATACGGTATTGCAACTACACTAAATTAAATAGCCTGTGTACTTCTGGCTGGCAGAGTTATGAGTCCATGCTTGTTCTCCTCAGGAAACAAACAAACTCCTGAGAAATGAAACCAAACCCAGCAATTCAAAGCAAATTTATACTTCACTATGACTAAACCAGGAGCAATAAGAGACTCTGGCAACTGCACAAAGATCAGGTTTATGGCCTCATGGAAGGAGGAGAGTGTGTAGCCATAAGCAGGTAAGATCCCTGCTGGCACCAAGGGCCTTCTGCTCTGCCCTCTCCAGTCTAGCGCCTTGGATTTTTGTTTTAAAAGGAAGCAGAAGTCACCAGCCTTCTCATCAAAATTAATCCAGATCCAGCAAAAGAAACAAAACAAATCCATGGTTCCTCTTTAGCTAACAATTTTCATTTACATATGTATATCCTTACACATTCAGGATGCCTGCACAGTGTAGCTACAGCCATTCAGCTCATGTAACTGCATAATGGTTTTAGACAACATTTGTCAGAAAATCAGACACAATCCAGCCACAGTTTACCTTCACAGACAGCTATTAGAGTTCTTCGAACTACTGTTGCAGACTTCAAAATTACAGCAACTAGAGACTGAAATAACACATTTGTTAGGGAGTGTTTAACAACTTCCCAGTTGTAGTCTTTTCACGGTTTTTTACCCAGCTGCACAAAAGGTAGCTGAATCACCCTGAGGATCTCGTGTTGCAATGTATGAAAGCATGAAGTTGTGCAAGGACACCCTAGCTACAGTAACTGTAGCTGACACAGACATTAACATGAGATAGATTCATCTGGGTCCACAACTGACTGCCGCACAATCTCAAAAAATGAAAGAAGCAAAGTTAAAGTATTGATGGCAAATCATCTGCTCAATCTGCCTTTACGTCCAACAGGTACAGTCAGGTGGATTGCACTTTTAATGTGTCACTATTTGACTAGCATGTGCTATTTTACTGTGATGTTTTTACTACACATAGTTGTTGTCACCTAAATTCAATGTTAGGTTGATGAAATCCATAACCATTTGTTTTCCCTTGTTGTAGTGCAACTAATATGAAAGATTAATATTATCAAGACTACTTCAAGGACTGCAGAAAATAAACGTAACAAATGAACAGGCATGAGGTACTCTCATTTTAAAAAAAAATTAAGTCATTGTCCAGGCACTTGTTTAATCATATGTCCCTAGACTTGCCCAATTCTCCTGAGAGCAGGGATCTATGCTGGAGAAAATGTTCAAAACCTAAAGGTGCCCAGACCCAAAACTCCTCATTCTCTGGGTCAAATGCAAAACTAAGCCCCAGGGAAAAATCATGAAGAAAATGTTGGCATGCACAGAGCAGCAACAGCCAAGTAAGGGAGAAGAGATGAGACAACTTCTGCAAATGTGTGTGTTCTTTTACTGTGAAAGCAACTGGAGATTTGCAGTGCCAATGCCTCCCACAGACACCTTGGACATATGTCAACAGCAGAGATGCATTTTGTCTAAGGTAATGTTCAGTCCTGAGTTAGCTGAGATGATGAACTGGTAGAGTTTTCTAACTAGCAAAAATAATTTGCAAAATCACTTTTTAATAACTGTTCCAAGAAACTGTGCATAATAATCTACAGAATTTTTTTAAGTGTCCCAGCACAACACAGAGCTACAGCAACTAACCATTAAAAGGTGATGTTTTAGAGTTTGGTTTTAGATAAATGCATAGAAAACAGCAGGAAATGCAAACACTGTGCAAGCATGTATGTGACTGCCCTGAAACACACATAAATATTTACACATACATACAACCAATGAACATCTGTCTAATTCCAATGAATGAAGTCAGCTGTCTGAATGTACATGGAAATGTGAAAGGTCTCACAGATCTCTACTGCAAAATAAAAGTTTACAATTTTAAAGCATGCATTTAAAAAATAAGTTCTCCCAGCTAAATTAGATACTTCCTTTAGAAAGACTTAACTAATACTGAATGTTTCTCAGTTCTTTTTGTCACATCTCTCCCACTGTATTTTACTAAAAAAGACAGATTTAAGAAAAGAAATCTTGCTTAGTGCTTCCAAGCCACAAAGTTTTATTAGAGCTGATGGAAGAAAGCCAACACAGTTGAGGCGCTGCTGCCACGCTGTGTCCAGAGTTCGGTACTGCAGGTGGTGGTGGGGGCGCCGCTCGCTGCTGCCACCCTGTGT
>JANHGB010058362.1:0-49576 GCA_026283785.1 Coracopsis vasa | reverse complement strand
CTCACACACAAGTTTGTGCAGTGAATTTCCCATGGCACCAGCACGCAGATGTCCCAGCGCTGCACCCAGCCCGGTGGGGACAGAAAGTGAGCCAAGAGTGGGAAGGAAGACTTTGTGCAATCCATATAGTAGAGATAGAGGTCTCCAAACACACCAGCATAGGGAACACCAACTGATAGAGAAGTCTCTCTCTCTCATATATTTACAGCACAGTGTGGCTATAGTGGAGGAGAACATTTTAACTGAGCTACAGAGGACAAGAATATTAGAGCTATTGGATGCGATTTTTTTGTTGCTTAAATATTAAATAGGTTGTGTTTGCTTCAATAGCCTGCTTATCCTTTATGGTTTCTACTTCCCAAGGACCCAGATCTTTAGGAAAAGCATTATGAATCTGATCTATTTGAAACGTAGCTCTAAATCACAACAAACGTAAACTCTCTTTCAAAGATACTTCAATCTAAATAACTGTTATGACATGCTAAAATTGATCGATAAATGAACATTTTGTTTCTCTTGTTTGTGCTACCCTACACATGCTGTGTCAGGGCCATCCTGTCTCTGTATGTTTGATGAAAAGAGAAGCAATGTGCTATTGTATAATTACTTTATGTCCAGGAGAGGTTTCATTCTTCCCTTTTTCCAGCACCAGCTCCTCCCATGGTCTCTGTTGGACTGGTTTTTCCCAGGCCTTACCCCTGGTTTCTCACTGGGGACTCAGCCTCAGGACCCAGCTGGCTCCTCAGCCCTGCACCATCACCTCTTTCTCCCTCTTGTAATTACCTGTTTTAAACCAGCTCGTTCACTGGGTGGGTGCAGTGTTTTCACCATGTCCCTGTTACCCTCTCATAGATGGTCTCACATGAGGTTAAAGTCACTAATTTAAAACACACAAAGCAGGTGCTGCAGAATGAGCCATAGTCAGAAATGAGGCCACAGAGGGACAGCAGGAGGTGTTCTTCCAGATATTCCCCATCTACTAGAAAATTCCACCTGTGGGAAGTCTTTGAACACCTCTGCTCTGAATGTTTCCCGAGTCCTTTTTCCTCCCATGATACGAGCCCTGCTGTCCCGTCTCTTTTGGGAACACTTAACTCTTGAGCAGAGGCTCCAGGCTCCAGCAGTTCATGGCACCAGCCCTCTGGTGGCCTGCTCAGAAGGCAGGAATGCTCTCCACAGAGCTGACACCAAAGCACTTCTTACCAAAGAAAGCGAAAATCAAATGCAACCTCTCAGTTCACCTCCCCCCGTACAGTATAGCCTGTCTCCTCCTGGTCTGATGCATGAGCCCCAGCGTGGTCCTACAACCCTCCAGAGACCCCAGAAATGCATTTCTCATGGCTCATGTCCTGCTCTCTCTATCAGTGCTCTGCCTCTGAGTGGGTGAGGGAACTGGAAGGGAGGCACTGGGACAAACCTTCAGTCACCCTTAAGGATCTAGTTATCAAGTGACCACCATTGCCATGGGCTCCTCAACTGCATAATCCAGCTTCTGTTCCATCACCCAGTACCTCACCATCCCATGTCACACATCTGGGAAAGGGCTAGACACAAGCCAGCTCTGGGTGCCAAGGAGTCAACCAATATCCTCATACTCCTGGTAGTCTGAAGGGCTAAAGAGATTGGGGTTTTTATCCTAATCCCTAAGAAAAACCCCTCTCCATTTCTAGGCCAACATGGGCACTTGCTTGCAGTATTTGTGACATTGGTGCTTTATGCGCAACTTTATCTTACAAAGACCATAGTAACAACCTTTGGGAGTGATGCTGCTGAGGCCACCTGACGTTGCACTGCTGGCACTGTTCTCTGGCACACTGCTTGGTATCCAGCCTCTCTGCAGAGCTGCCCCACAACTGGCGGCAGCTCTTGTCACCCTCCTGCCATGAATCAGGTCCATCCTGAAGTGGAAGGGCACAAGACATAAGAAACCAGCAGCCTTTGACACCAGCCTGATCTAGGAATGAAGCACTTGTTTTAACCTGAAAACATGCAACACTCACCCCAAGCTTTCCGACCTCATTGCAGAAAGGAGGGATGGGAAGGGGCTCCCAGAACACACACAGGCAGGTCCTGACTGCTTTGTGAATAAGGAACACAGAAAACTCAAAGTAAATGCAACATGTTTTATTTGAGGTTGGAATAAATTACAACTGTAAAGCATAATTTATTGCTTTATAAATTGTCTGCACTTAAAAGGCATTAATATCAAACATAAACAAAACAAAGACACATTCAATTAGCAGTTCAGTTCTCTTAAGCTTCATGAACAGCTCAGTAGGGGGATTTCACTCTATATACAATTGAAATCTCTGATCACAGGCTCATAAACTTCACTTTGACATGCAGTATCATCATTCAGACATATTAAGGAGAATGTAGATGTGTTCATTTGCTTTAGGATATCATTCTTATTGCATTTTTTCCTAAAATAGCCCATTGAATACCCAGTCCTTCATTTCTTACTCAACTACAAATCTCACTGACTTAAAAAAAACTCTTTTAAAAGATATGTGGACTTTTCTACCCCTGCAGAAGGAGGACTTCCAAGTCTAAAACAGGAATGAGTCTGGTCCCAAAACTAAGTGAAAAACAAACTCCTCTTAGACTAAAATACTGAAATCCCACTCACAAAAAAGTCCTCCCATTTTTGCAAAAAATCCCAGCATTATCTGAAAAACAAAGTGGATAATTCATATTTTTACTGTACAGGTACTCCATGCCCGAGACTGAATGTTGCTCAGCACCTGTACTCCTCCAGGAGTTAGACCTAGGCAAGTCCATTCTGCACTGAGTCCTGGGGATGGATGAGAGGGTGCTCACAGGAGGCTACTTGCACAGGGCACTTTGCACTATCCAGCTCTGAACACAGATCTGTGACATGATGAGCTGGATCTGGCAGAAGGAAGCTCAAAAAGTCACTTCCTTAGTCCCTGGGGAATCACAGCTCCTGAATGCCATAAAGGGAATAGACATTGATGGGGAGCTCTCATTGCACCATGGAAAAGGATTGCACCAAGGCATCCTGCCCTGCTCTGACCCTCTCACACTGCAAGGACCAAGTGCTCCTTGCACCTTGGCTCCAGAACAACATCTCCCTGAGCTATTCCCTGAGCAGGGAGCGTGCACCTCTGCTCTGCTTCCCCAGCTGGGTCCAAAGCAGCACAAATTGAGCTGGCTTACGCCCTGTATTACATCAGAGGTAGAACTCTCCAGAAACAGAACCAGAGACTCCTGTCTCAATGAGCCCTTGGAACAACTCAGGAAGCTTGCAGAGAACATCTCCAGGGCAGCTTCTCTTCTAGTCACAAATCTAACCTCAAATATAATGATCCACCAGTGCAGAAAATCCTTCTAAGACTGGCCTGGTATTACTCAGGAAGTTCCTATTTGGAGAAGGGTTTCTTCTCACACCAGCCTCTAGCGTTCTTGTCACGCCTACGAGAATGTAAACAGCTGAGTGAGATGCTAGGATAATTTACACTGCATTACTGAATGGCAATGGGTAAGTTAATTACTGGATCCAGGAAATACATATCAAACTTGAAGAAAAATACCATTACATTGATCCTGGTGTGATTTCAGTTTCCATTAAAATGTCATCAGTAACGTACATATCTTCTGTATGTTTCACACATAATCTCATGAAAGAAAAAAACAGCAAATAAACTTTCTTCTACTAAACATGATTCCCTCAGAAAATGTGTTTTTCTGTGTGCTGTGGCCAGCTGCCATCTCTGTACTGCATGTGCTCATAATAGTTCCCAACAAGCCAGGTGCCATGGCAGAGCTTTGGTGGGAGGCTGAGCCATACCTGGAGCTGTGCTGAACTGGGCCAGTTGTTCAGCACTTTTCAGTGTCCTCCTCACTCAAGGACTGGAGAACCCAGGTTTAGCTCCCAGCCACATGGTAAAGTGCTTAATGGAGGGGTGGGGAACAGTAATGCCCCTTCCTCCACCTCAGCTCCTGCCTTGGCAGAGGCTCGTGGATAGCTGACTTTGTGGGTGCTTTGCACTAGCAGGATACACTGCAGCTGGGACAAGGGCATGCCTGATTCATCATCATTCTTAACTCAGAAATGTGCAAGCCTTTAAAACCATCAGTCATCTCATTCATGCTCACCGAGAACAGATTCTTGGCTGACTTCTTTTCTTCCTTAGCAGTTCTGAACTTTACTTTGAAGATGAGAAGGAAGAAACAGCCTTCGGGGAGAAGGACAAGCAGAGACTCTCACAAATCAAACTGCAGGTACATGTCATCCACCGCAGCAGTGACCTCCAGATTGCACTTTACAGCACAACATCTTATTATCTTGAACCTTAATTACTCATCCCTTTCAAAGGTTCCCAAGAGCATTCCTTTCTGTAACCAGTGAGATGTCCCATGGGACTCTACAGAGAAAACTCAAGTCACCAGGACACGTTACAGGTTTACATTCAAGGACAGACTCTGAAGAGCAGGCCAAGGAGCAGACTTACGTCATTTTCTGGTGCAAGTGCTGTACCAAGCAGCAATACGAGCACAGAAGAAGGAATGAATAAGTGAGAAGGAAGATGGACTAATGGTTAGTGCACTGGGCTGGGATTTGGCAGATGGGAGTTAATTCACATTCCCCTTGTTCATGAAGCAATCAGAAAAAGGGAACAGTTTATACTAACTTCAGGTTCCTCAAACATTCCCAGCTCATCAAATACCACCAAAATATTTCTCCTCTTTTAACAGTTCTTAACAGTTCTTACACATTGCCCCTCTCAGACCAAGCACACCAGGCAGAAATGTCCTAAGAAATCACACTTCTAGGAAAAAAAGAATCAATAAACTTCAGGATTGCTACATCTCAGCTAAGGCTCATTTACTCATCTGCAAAGCCTCTTATCCCCCCTGAGCTGCACTCCTGAGCTGCCCATTTGCTGGGCACTTGCAGTCAGAGAGAGCAGATCAGGACCTCTTCAGTCCATTCACATCTATTTGTCATTCATTCTTGCCTCTGGCAAGGCACTGAGGCCAGCACTATTTTAGGGGTTTCTGTTTAAAGCACCTTCTGACTGAGTGGGACGAGGGTCCTACTGAACCGAAAAGCAGATGGGACAATCAGTGAGTGCATCTGAAAGCACAGTAGTTAACTGGTGTGTTTGTTCATGAGGAGGGCAGTGTTCAGCCACTCTACCAACATATCGCAGGCATATTAGTTAGTGGTTACAAAACGCTCTAACTTTTCACAGACCTTTATAAGTGCTGAGCATTTGAATTGGCAGGACAGCCATGCCTGAGAATTCAGTGCATTGTCAGAAACTGCCATTTTCCTCTCCTACAGTCCTTCCCCTCACAAAGTGTCTCATGGAACAAACAAGTGTCTATATTGTGGTTTTACCAAGGGAGGAACTGGGTCAGAGATGGATGTCAGCTGGATCAGACCCATGGAGCAGATGAATGACTTAGTCAAGCGAAAAGTAAGTCATTTGAGGCCAGGCCCAGCGCTCCATCCCCCCTACCAGAGGTTACTAACTAGAGGACATAAATAATCCCCCAGAGGAACTCATGTATCACGAAGTGCAAAGAGCCTCTGAAGCTACGCATAATGTCACAAAGAACAGCACAAGTATATTACATATTTAGCTCTATCACTCCTCCTCTGTCACCAGGCAGTGGGTTGCTCCGACAATTGTCTTCTGGTCAGCCTATTATGTTATTTCCTATGGAAATGCAGGTAAAGGTGTGTATACGATTCAGTAGTAGAAGAGGAGTTGGGTTTTACATGGGCTGAAAGAATGTTTCTTGTACCCAAATGAGATTTTTGCATGCATCTGCATACTCACCCAGATGCTGTCCCTGCCGTGCTCCATGCCTGAGTTTCATGCCAGGTTTGCTCTGCGTAGCAGGCATATCATACGCACACAGTGACCCGGTACAAGAGCACATTCTGCAGGCCAAATCTCAGGCAAAAATTCACCTACAAAACCTAAGTTTGTTGGAAGTTCTTTGCAGTGAATCGGGCTTTCACTAGGAATTAACATAAGCTGCAATGACGAATCTTATACTCTGTGCACTTGCTTATTTCCACAGCTCAACCACTTTCTGCCTTAATACTAAACCACTAAAGCCTTACATAGCATTCAGAGCATTATTTTCTGCTGGCTGTGTTTCTCTATGCTCTAAGCCTCTATCACAATGCATGCAAAGGATAATGGCTGAAGTTGTAATGCTTTTAACTAAAAAAATACTTTTAAAAAATAAACATAAATTATTTATTCCTCTTCGTCCACTGTTTTAAGCACTGAGTCTTCTCCCAAGATTTTACACAGTTCATTCAGTCTCTGCTGCATTTTAGGAATTCCTGCAAGCTGGGATTCCAGTCTCTGTTTTTCCTCACTCAGTGTTAAGCGGATAGCAGTGTCCAACTGCTCGAAACGCCAGCCGCCTTGTCCATCAAACTGCAGCAAGTGACTGTGGTACTTCCTGCAGTAGAAATTAAAACATTAGTGATGGCTCAGTGAACAGATGGTCTTTTTTTGCACACAAATTTGGATACCTGTGTCTCTTTTCAATGGTGCCTCTTGAGAAGCTGAGAGTTGTCCAGTTTTGGATCACTGGGTAAGACATTTTCAGTGACTCATAATCCCAGGACACTCTTTCCTAAGAGTACTGGGTATGTCAAGCGTGTCACCAGGACCCCCCCACCCGCGTGGCTACAGGTGACTCTACCAGACTCCTTTTTCTCCAGGAGCTTAAACAGCAGCAGCAGACAGGGCTCCCTTCTCCCCCAGGAATGCTAGCCACTAGTCTCATTTTATTTTATTTACTCTGCTTTCCAAGAGACTTTTTAGCTCCACAGCAGAAAATACATTCAGGCAGGCATGGTGCACCTGATGCTACTGATAAAACTAATTAGTTCAAATTACATCTCAGTTTGTTCCCCTGCATCTCATAAGGTTGGACAAAGAAACCTCCAAGTCCTAATATATGGTTCAGTTTGCAAGGGGGCAAACTAAAAAAGTCTGTGTAGGAGTCAGTACGAGGGTGTGTGCATCGAAAATATTCAAAGGTGTACATGTGGAGTTTGTCTAGGCCTGACAAGACATTTATCAGGAGGTGCAAGAGGAAGAGCAAAGAGTTCTCTCAGTGTAATTTATCACTATAAATTATAGAAGATGAGACACATCATAAAACAGTGATTATAAATCCCATCCAGGGAATGTGACAGTTTAATAAACTCAACAGCTTATGACATGGGACTCAACAGAGATTCAACTCCAGGGTCATATTCATCACTTCTTGCATATTATTCTTTGTGACACCAAAAGCTTAACCTTCCCCTCTAAAGTAGCCAGTATTTTGATTAAAAGAGCAACTATTTCCTGGTATAATCCTGAAGAAAAGAAAACAGCCCATGAACTCGGTTTTTGTCTATGCAGCACACTATCTGCAGAAGCATACCTGAGTTAAAGGCATTGAATGCTTATTTCTAAATGTTCAGCATTTCTGTTTACTTCTCCAGATCCCTGTAATTCCAGTAATACTGTGGAGTTTACAAGAACAATCCCAAACCTTTCTGAATAGCATTGGTACCATGAAACAAGAAATACTGGTAGGAAACTGAACTCAAAAGATCTTTCTCACAAGTTCTTCAGCATAACTTCCCTCTGCACCACCATTATCTGTAGGTGAGGTGCTCTCAAATACCTGTTTCCTTGAGCAGTGGTTTTAAGAATAATGCCAAACTTTAAAAAATTTAAATGCTACATTTTTTTAAGTGTGATTTAAATTATTTTCAAACCAAATGTCTATGTGACTTTTTTTCCTATCAGAATACCTTATATTTCTTAATATTTAGGTCCTGATCCAGCAAAAGCTATTTCCACTGCCACCATCTACACAGAGGAAGGAGAAATGCTGCGGAAAACATTTTTTTTCAGCAAAGCAAACACTGATACAATTTCTTTCCTTCGAGGCAATGGATGATAAAGGATTTTTTTGTCACCAGTTTAAAAAAAACCACAATAATTTGACAGTAGAGATCAAGGAGTTCAGAACAAATAGTCTCCGCTAAAGTTAATTCACACCTTCTTGTCCTCCACTGCCCTTTAAAGTATTTGGTTGTTTTATGTATTCAGTAACTGTGTTTATTTTTTTTGAGGGACTCTTCCATACTTAGTACTCCCTCACTAGAATGATGCTTCTCAGGATTCCAATATTTGCTTTTTTAATAGACAATCAGATTTTGAAAGCTCTCAAACCTTGCAGAGGACATAGCTGAAGTTAAACCACCAAATGTGCTATTCCTATGGAAGAAAAAAGAGTAGTTTAACCACTTGCCATGTTTCCCATTGTCTCCCTGCACTGATAAACTTCCCCAGGACAGCTCCTGGATCTTGTCACCTTTACAGAATAACGTGGTGATATCGGTTGTGGCTGTGGTGTGATGGGCTCATTAATTGCTCTTAGGTACCTGCATGTTGCTATTAATACTTAATCACTGGAACACATTTTAAAAAAACAAGAGGGAGCAATAAATACATGTCAAAGAATGAAAAAAAAAAATCAATACCAAATGCATTTACATCACTATTACTGTAGACAAGTTATCTTAGAAAGAGCAGTAGATATTGATTAAACAACTGCCCTCATACGAAGAGTAAAGGCCAATCCATTGCCTGTCAGAAAGCTATAAGCAAGGACCATGATTAGTCCCTGAACTTACTTACCAAAGAGAAGGTCTATGTGTAATAGAAAGCAGGGATATCCCAGCAGCTTTTGCAGCTTGGAATATTTTTCCTTCAACATCAATGCTTACAGCACTCGTGCATTCGTCCAGCAATGCGTATTTCGGCCTTTCAAAAGCAGATAAAGAACATTACTCTTCCATGGTTTGGACCGTATTCCCATGTACGATGTTTCATTGAAAGAACAACAGAAAGGAGAGAGCTATTTTTGCCAGACAGCTGTCTCTCATTTACAGCTGGAAGCTGGCTAGCAACAACATAAAGTTTCCATGCACTATTCAGGTGCAGAGACAGCTTCCAGGAAAAATGGGTTTTATTCCCTGGTCCATCTGAGTACACAGTGATCTAACTTTAGTGCTCTAGCTTGACCTCGTTTTATTCTGTCCTGTCATCAAGTCATGCAACAGCTCAGCCAACTCAGAAACTTTGTATCCACTGCTATGTATGGGTTAGGCTGCCTTTGTGTGCTTGCAGTCTCCAAGACCAAAACGGTTTGGAGCTTGGCTTTCAAACTTCCATAGCCTCTGCAATAGTCCACAAGACTTCTGCAGTATTAGTAGGGCAAATGCAGGGAAGATGTTTGTGCCTGAGATGTTAAAGAAAGGAACATCTGGAAAGTGTATGCTATGTTGCCAAAAGCAAAGCTGAAGTAAGAAGCATTGCTCCAACTAAAAGCTTGTATGAATAAAGAACAAGGACTGTGATCCTATGCAACCACCTAGCAGTATTGCATATTGTATGGAGATTAAAGTCTGCTACTGCTGAAACTACAACTGGAAACCTGCAAATCTCTTTCTCCTCAGATGCTACTTAAAGAACAAACTGAAATGCTTACTTATGGTAAAACATCCGAGCCATGCCCATCCTTTGTTTTTCACCTCCTGATAAGACATCTTTCCAATCCATGACAGCATCCCAGCCTTTAAAAAAAAAAAAAAGGCAAACAAAACCCATCAGGACAATGTAAGGTTATGGAGACAATGCAGCTTCTCTTGCAATATCTCTGCAACCAAGATCACAAAGGGATTGCAGAAGAGACAGCTCAGGGTTCTGAATCACATCTTCTGAAATACCTTAGTGCCTTTCCATTGGCACTCAACTGGAAAAATGTCCCAAACATCATGTCAATTCTGAAAGTGGAATTTAACCTTTTTGGTCATGTAGGAATTGTCAAAAAAACTTTACTTACCATCTCTTTGAAAAAACATCTTTTACCTGTGTATAACTAAGGAATTCATTCTGTCATGTCTGTTTTACAGAGCAATTTGCTATTCTTTCTTGAAAGGTGTCAGTGAAAATTATAAACAAATTCAGAGAAATAAAGCGTAAAAACCCATAAAGAGCACTGCCAGGCTCCACTCACTACTTTAGGCAAAGAGTAACTGTCTTCAAACTCAACAGAACAGAGGGATGCGTTCTGTGTGCATAGACAAGCAGCTAACATACAAAACTGCATACAGACAGGACGATTTTCTATACAAACTTCCCACTACCTTGCATTTAGAAATGACCCACAACTGTTGTAATCCTGGGTATCCTTATTTAATATTCTGCACAGAACCTAGCTGATTTTTTTCTTGATCACTTTCAGATACATGCAACAGAAGTGTGATGCATTCTGTCTGTGATCCGATATTCCTGTGAGTACCCTTGTATGATTCATGCCCACTAATGAAAAACTTCACATACCAAATTACCCTACTGAAAATTAGCTTTCAGTCTAACAATCCAGATGGATGGAGTAGCAAAATGAGTTTTGAAAAGGGAAAGTGTAGATGTACAGAAAATCTGGTAAGACATTTCTCTAATCGAGCATCTATTCATGATGCAGCTGGAGCAGGCATGAGAAAGGAAAAAAACAGTTTCCAAATCAGCCCAGAAGCACTGTAGCTAAAAAATTAACACCACAACCTGTGGCTCTGCCACTGCCCAACTGAAAATAAACATTTGCCAGAAAAAAAACTATAAGCAAGGTAAGGCAAGGAGGGTGGGCTGTGTCATTTCTGGTATCTGAACAAAGGCGAGATAAGTGGGGATTGTGAGGGCGCAGGGGGTTGGGGAGTGCTCTGCCCATGCTTGGTTGCTAAACCAGGGCTTGGTAGGTCTGAACAAAACCTCAGTGAAGCACCTGGTGAGAGGCTCTGTGACTGAAAACAGGAACTGATAATGCTAGACACTGAATTCCAAGGATTTTCTCTATGTAAAATTGTAAAATACAATGTAATGATTTTTTAATATCTGTGTATATAGTTAAGATTTAAAAAACCATGCATGCACACTGCAGAAAGACATCACCTTTAGTGATCCTATTATTTTTCCTTAGTTTCTTTCCATTCTTGCTTAAGGATCCCAGTGGGCACTCCCCTTGGACGCACATACAGTGCTTTCTATCAGAAGTCTCCTAGCAAAGATGGAATTGGGTAAGGATTAACTGAATCACCAGCTGGATGAATGCTGGTAAAGGGAACAGATAAAGAGAGGCTGCTGCTGAGCAGTCCCAGTGCTGGGACCACACAGCGAGCTGGAGTGATGTTCCAGTCGACACTTTCAGCTTCCAAAAGACTGTAAAATACCTGGAGCACCCCTTTTTGGCAAAAGGCTCTAGGGGCAAGAGATGGGAATGGTCCTTCAAGAAAGCCATAGAAACAACTATGCTTCTGAAGATAACGTTCAGGCTACTGCTTATATTCTGTTGTTTTTAAGCTGAGAATATAGATGAACTGAAGGGATCTGGATCTGAGCTATGGTGTGGATTGGTGCGCATGTGAGCACATGTGCCTGGGAAACAGCACCAGCATTCACAGTTTTTTCCAGATCAGCTGGTTTAAAAGACCAAAAGGGAATGAAATTCAAGAAGCAGCATCGTATTGTCAGCAAAATCATTCTATTACTTCCCTAAAGGCATGAGATTAAGCCTCCATTTACCGGCATACAATGATCATCTCTGTGGTCACTTCACCTTACATTCTGAGTATTATTAGTGCATCTTGTCTCTTCCTGCCTAGCTCCCTCCTTTAATTTTCCTATTTGCCACTTGGAACGTCTCAAACAACAGATAAGGAAGAATCCATTTTAATATTGTCCCTTTTTAAAATATATTTTCTAATGTCTGAACAATTTCCTCTGAATACTTGGGCACTGTAACTCACAAGAAACTGACTCCCTACTGTGCATCGACAATAATGCACCTACTTGTTTCTCTTTTCTTCCTGTTGACATGGCATATGTCAGTGAAGGTCACCAGTGTTCTAAAAATATCAGCCGAGTCAGTGGCTTATGTCACCCATAGCTACATCCACTTCACAGATGAAGAATTGAAATAGCTTGTCCATGAATGCAGAACAAACGAAATGGCTTGTGAACGAACACAGCACAAACTTCTCAGTAGGTACAAACATAATCCTGGCTTTCAGAGTCCAAAGTCCTTGCCCAGCTTCTTGTTACACGTAGCCTTTAGTTGCACATGGCATGATGTAGATGTGACAAACACTGGATGTCATAGAAATGCCTTTTGCAACCAGTAAGACAAAGACCATGCGCAATGTGTTAGGGCAGAGCAACAGCAGTAGAAATACGTCCAGCTGTCAGCAGAAATTAGTGATAGCCTCATGATAGCAGCATTTCATTTTCTTGCATGGCTTCTTTTACAGTTCTTTTTACCTCCATTTTGTGAAGGGAAAAGCAAGCTAAAGTCAACAATAACAACAGCAAAAAAAGGGCTACATCTGGGGTCTGTGGCACAGTGTACCCTTCATCCTTGTAAATCCTCACACTTAACATGCAAGACAGAGTGTTCAGCTGCCAAAACAAGATAGAAGTTCTTTTCCAGATCTACACTGCAGTGTCATCAGACATGGGCTGGCGTCTTACAGCTTCATGACACAAGAAAGGCTACCGCAGCGAACTATAGCCAGAGAGTCCACCCCTGGTGAGTTTTTGAACATGGAGGCCTCTTGCACAGCATATGTCCCCAAGCAGCTGTCAAAATGGAAGAGAGCAGAGCCTGGGAGCTGTGCAGGATGAATATGCAAGGACAATCCTTAGCTGAGGGAGGAACAAAGAGACCATCAATTGCATGAGCCCCAGCTCAGCATGACATTGCAGGGATTGTGTCTCTGGATTTCAGAGCCACTGGAAAAGCCAGCAGAGCATTCCTGAGCTCCTGCTGGTGCCAGTAACAAAAGCAAATCCAGAGCTAAAATGCTCAGATGAAAAAATCTGGGAGAGAGGAAATGTGCTCGTCTGTGTGTTTATACGTGGCCTAGCACAAAGGTTCCCTTGACAAGACCCAAAGATACGACAAACGTGCAAAATAATGAGGAATAATTATAATCTGGGGTGCTGAGAAACCATAAACAGGTTGAACTTGTTTAGTAACGTCATCAGCCCCAACCTGACAGGTCTGGTCATGCACTGAGCGTGCTGCTACACGTACCCATGACTCCCCTCATGTGACAGACTATTAGCAGCCCAAGGCTGCATCACGATTGACACTTCTAAAATAAATATAGACAGATTTTCAAAGCAGGTCAAAAAGGAACCCCTTTACGCATATCTACTGCATATCTCCATGCCATTACCCACAATTTCTGGACATGCCTTTTCATCACCCATGCTGAAGACAACCTTCTTTGCTATCCTCATTTTGTATGAGATGATTTTTCTGGTAGAGCTAGCAACTCTGCAGGTGTTGATGGGGGCTCCTTATTGATAATATAAAGGTAAGTAACAAAATGCATTCCTGTAATATCCAGCAGGTGAGAAAAACACTGGTGTGGGCCTCAGTGGGAAGGAAATTCTGCTGCCACCAGCAAAGAGGGCTATTATCAATAGCAATTGTACTGGATTCTTCTAGGGCTTAGGCTCAGGGACATCTGGAATGGTGATGGTGGTGGGGAGAGGGATAGTTGTTCTGGTGATTTTGATGTACTCTGTTGCTATCAACTGAAAAAAGTTTCATGAAGGTAACACAGAAGCTAAATGCCAAACTGGGCTAATTATTCTTCTAACCATTCTATTTACTTCTAACTGGGTCAAATCTTATTGCTAGAAAATTGGAGGAATTTCTGCCATTGGCAGCAACAAGAACATCAGGCTCTTGTTGGCTACTTAACACTTGGAATCTGGTGACCCTTGTACTGATGCAATGTGGAAGCAATTCAGCCAAAGACAATAAAGTTATGCCAGGACAAATAAATGGAGTCAGAGTTACGCACTTCTGGCTCCATCTGGCTTTGTCATGAGTGCCCACAGGGAGCAGAACACAAAACTGCAAAGCATCATATTATACACACATGACATTCTTGGTCAATTAAAGCACAACAGGGTCATGCCCTAAGGAGCCTGCTGTCTAGTAGAGGCTTAATACTGCAGGGGATAGGTGAAAGGGGATGAGACAGAAGTAAGCCTCTGAAGGAATGAGACAGAAGTAAGCTTCTGAAGGAGAAGAGGATCTACAGACAAAAATACTGAAGAACTATGTTAGATTTCTATAACGCAATGACTGACAGATAGTTAGCTCCATTCTTAGGATTGTTTATGGAATCAGTTCAAAATAGTGTGGACATATCTGCTATATCCACAATAATCTGAATAACTAAAAATGGTTTCATTGATTTTTTTTAGATGTACTAAATTTTCAGAAGCTGTATATAGTATTTAACATAAAGTGGCTGGGAATTTTTCAGCAAAACTTCTTTTCTATTGGAAAATGCCAATGTTTGTCAATCATCAAAGCAGTCTGCAAGGAGGAAAAAGATGGCTTGGGGCAAGCCCCTTGTGTTCTACAAGCTTTGTATAGAATTTTTCATTATTTTGCAAAGAAAAAGATCCATATTTCATAGAAATCATTTTATCTCAAAAGTTTGATTTTAAGAATAAAATAAAATTCTAATTTAAAAAATAATTCAGCAAATTTTTCAACTGTTCACTTTCAGCAAGTATTTCACTGGCTTGCTGGTTCAAAAAAAACAGAATATGGGTCTTTGTCCCAGACTGGGGGAGCTCTAATGAATATGTAAGCATATGAAATCCACGTAACGTCTCCAATCATATGTCACGGATTTTCTCTCTGCTCCTACCTCAGCACTTGCCTCCTGCAAATGCCCAAGGAGAAAAGGGAACAAGTAAGTGTATTATAGACCTAAAAACTTCCTGGTATGTGGTAATCTCTCCCCTGTTTTCCGGCTTTGCCCACTTCTGTCATTTTAGATCGCCAAGTACCCAAGACACTTTTCTGGTGACATTTGTGCAGACTTTTGCACAGTGTGTCCTTATCCTGCCTGGAGTTTCAATAAAGCACAAGTGAACATTAACAGGTTTTTATAGATTGTGTGTGTCTCACATACACAGTCAGACAGGCAGAAGAGCAACGATGGGGTCAGCAATAAATACTTTCTTTAGCTCAGGAAGTAGAATGAGAGTGATCCAAAGCTGGGGGTTCAGTTTGGCCATACAGAACACTGACCCCAGACAATGGTACCTCGTGTGTGGAGCACAGTAACTGCCCCATCACCAGTTACATGCTCCAGCTGCAGGGTTATAAACCACAACTATGCACATTCAGAGACTGCTGGGGATATGGTTTTGGCCGCTGAGGGTCATGTGTTAATCAGTACATCTACAAGTACCAGCACGCTAGGAATGCACACTTCACAGTGGCTTCTTGCCACAGACAATTTAACTGCTTCTCCTTTTTAGCTCCCCATTCTAACGCATCTTCTTGTTCTTCTGCAATCTGCAAAGTGACTCAGGAATACTAGCAGGAATAGGTACAATGTCAGTGTAGGAGTAGAGGCCTTCTCTGCAATTATTCCAGTCACTGAGTTTAGCTCTCTGCCCACTTTTCCAATCCTTGTGTCATAGTAGCAGATCTGAATAATTACCTGAATCAGAATAATGGCAGATTCTTATTTTCTCAGGCCCAACTTGAGTCATTCTTAACAAAGAAGCTTTAACCCAGGGAAAGATAAGAGTCTATTAACAGGATAGTGAGGTGGAGAAGTATCTGTAGGTATACAATTGCTGCTGTAAATGATTACTCCTCCCCACTCTAAAATGTGCAGAAAAGGCAGCAGATGAGTGTCCATGTAGACTTAAAAAATTAACAAAGCAACAGGCTGCCGTCCAGGAATGGGAATTTAGACATTGCCTTGGGATTCCCAGTGGCTAAAGTCCTACTTTTTGCTGACAGAATGATCCTGAGAGACACCAAGCACACATATTACAAGGCAACGCACTCGAAATACCCTCTCTAAAAGGAGCACTGACAACTGGCAGAGAGACTCGGTGTACAAGCTCTCTGGTACCAACTTTGTCTATGTCTGTTTTAAAAGCATAATGGTGGGGAGGAAATGCAAACTAGAGATTAGTGGCTGGTGGGAACAAAAGTATGAAAATTATTGCTTTGCTTGTGAAGAAAAAGCCAGGAAATTCTCCAATTCCTTAGACACCAAAGAAGCCTTTAGCATCTTGACATTTACTGTGCCGGTGTATTTACACTGTCCCCTACTCTTAGGACTAACAAGGGTGAGAACACATGGCAACTTAAACTGTAAATGGTAGCTGGTAACAATCTACTGCCAGGCATTGTCCTTTGGTTATTTTTGACTTGCTCACCCTGGTGGTGTGGTATCAGACACTCCTCATGACATATAGTTCTGCTGATCCCATTAACCAGGGAGGTGAAACAAGACCTAGCTCTCCTGTTCACATGCTTTTGAGTTGATGCAGTCAGTGACATTATAAGGTTTTAAGACAGGCTACGTTTTCTAAGAAAATGAAGGAAGGTCAGTGATCTCTCAATACCATGAAAAGACTGGCCATTACAAGAGAACAAGGATGCTCAGCTTGGACATGGATTTACTGGGGACAAGAGGAGCACTTCGCTCTTCTCCCTCTGTTAGTATCAGGAGCAACAATGATAAGGTTGCGCAGCTCCCACGACCACAGAAAGCCTGGATCCAGTTTTGCCAGTTGAGTAAGTAAAGTTCAGTCACACTGAGACACACATGCAAGGAATGGATTTTGGAAAGCTTTTTACAGAACTATGCGATTTACCTCCTTCTCTTTGAACTATGTGGTACAGATGAACCATGTGCAGGATAGACTCCAGATCTTGATCTTGGTAGCCTTTCTCATGCATGTCATCCACTGTGTCTGGATAGATGACTTGATCACGTAGCGTTCCAATGGACATGTAGGGCCTAAGAAATACAGAGAAACCAGTCAATCTGGAGCTGGCTCCAAGCGAGTGCATCTTGCTGATACTCTGTAAGCAGAGTATAATGCTTTAAACACTATGTTGCTAAAACTAGATTCATCTGTGGGTGCATTGTGGGCAAGCATTTTTCTAAACTTACCTTAAGGACAAGGTATTGTTTCCATAATAGCTGATTACAGGGTAGCACCAGGGGCAGTATTTGCGTAAAAACAAAATGATAGGTCAGGCAGAATAAACCTCCACTTCATAGCCCCTTCTCACTGCTTTCACTTGGAATCAGGGAAACTCTACGCTGTGTTCAAGGTTTGGTACACTTAGAGATTACACATTGAATTAAACACTCACATGTTAAAATTGAATGGTAACAAAAATGTTTCAGCTCAAACTTGGGGAAAATTTCCATAGTGCAGCAGGAGATGCCCAAGTAAGGCAGAAGAGCACTGAAAGCCTCCTTTGCACACTATTAATTTGGACTGCAGTACTGGGACTGGGTGTAACTTATCTGGCTCCAGAAGCCAGTATAACATTTCTGAATTGCAAAAAAGCATACATTAGACAAGCTGATCAGCTTAAACCTCCCAGTGCCAGCCTCCCTCTACCAGGCACAGGGCTGAGCTGTATGTGAAGCAGCTTCTGAATCACCAGGTTCCCAGACCAGGTAACCCCATCCATCTTACTAAAGCAAGCTGTGTCCACCTTGGAGCCAGAGTCTGCAACCATGGCAATGTCCCTGCAATGGCTATGGACGGTCTCCACAATGTCACGAGCTGTTCCCAGCTTCTGGTACAGCCCAGACCCCATAAATCCTCGCAGTCTCTGAACAAAGTCAGTTCAAAGAACAATTGTACAGCTCTCTAAAAGATACCAAGCCATTCAGGCTATGATGGCAAAGGCAACCTAAGAAACACTTATTTGACCATCTCTTTTGCTGCTCTTCTTCTAAGGATTTCTTGTGAATGACAAATATCTATCCAGTCCCACAAACCCTGCTGATACTCTAGGAAGCTGGAAACACCCTGGGAATAATCTGTGAGATTTTGAGTTTGGAAGAGAAGGTCAGAGCTGAAGAATAGTCAGGCTCCAGACTCTGTTCTGCTTTCTGAGCCAAGAGCTGCATTAACACCCTCTGGGTTCATCTGCCAAAACAATGCTAATCTTATTAAGGCTGTGGTGCCAGGGGATGATGACAGAGAGGAGCAGTTAAAATTGGGCCAGCAATGAGGAGGCTTCCAAGAAGCTTGCCCTTACCACTGAGAACTGCTTCCAACAACTTCACAGTGCACTGATGAGGGGTCAGTTTTCTTCCCTGACGAGCTCTGGACCTGTGTGGTGGGAAGGTCTCAGCCATGATGAGGTTTTCCCTGACAGGTATGTGTAATACCTTAGCAGATTTCTTCTGTTCCCTTGGAGGTTTCTCTGCAGAAGGGGTGGATCTATCCATTGTTATTCTGAGAGTCCCCAAAATAAACCACAGAGTAATTTGAAGGAATTCATAATGCAACAGATTTAGAATTATAGAACTAAAGCTGCAACATGAACTGAAAGTCACATTCAAGCATCAGAGGCATTGGTTTTAGTGCTGCAGAAATCCATGGTGAGCCCTGTACCTGCCTGAACTACTTTCACACCCAGTTAGGTGAAGGTGGGAAGGGCAGGGGATCTGAACTGCTAGCAAATATTGGTCATCTCTCCACTGTGGGCAGGCACCAAGATGGAGCCAAATCAGAACTGCAAATCAAATATAAGCACTGCTGCTCCTCTTCGCTCGTTGTTCTGCTTTCTGCTAATTGTGGGAAGAGTGCTGCTCTGGGCTGCTGCATGAACACTAGCATCAAGTGCAGTGAACCATTTACGTTAATGGGGATATTGCAAAATATCAACTCTAAACATTATGTAACTTCATGAAATAATGATATATTACATTTTCATGGTGCTCTCCATCTAAAATCCCAAAGGACTTCACTTCTTGCATATGTGGAAATTATTTTACTCACTCCAGGCTGCTGCCATCTCTGCGATAGAAGGCAGCAACTCCACCTGGACTCAGAGAAGTTTAAATCAGGCTGGGCTTAAGACTGTAATATAGGTGAAGCTGCAGGTAAGGGCAAGGAGGACAGAGTTACCTATCATATAATTTGGCTGGGGTTTAATACTTCACTCTCGTGAAGTGTGATCCTGTAACGACTAGCAGCTCTGAGATTTAACCTACCACACAACTTGGAAGACAATGCTCACAACCACTGTGCCAGGACACTTGTTGCTATGCTGTTTACTGAGTCACCAGCACCACGCCCCGGTACAACTGGATTTGCCTTATGGCTTCCCATCTAAACACATCAGTACTACCAAGAATACCTCTCCACACCTAGTTTGTAAAACTTAAAGAAAAGCCCAGCCTGCAGTGGAATAGCAAACCCCATCAATTACTGACTAACCAGCAGGCAGGAAGAATGGCTTATGGTTATGGGCCTTTCTAGGGAGATGGGAGAGCACGTTCTGCTTCACCCATCCTATAGGGAGCCATTCGTGTCCCTGAGGGGACACATCATCTTGTCTGGCATGTGATGTCTTGTTTGGGGCTCCATCTCTTGACAACAAAGAGGCATCTCTGTGGTTGGTTTATTCCATTTATTTTAGGGTGGGGATGGATTGCCTCCTGGGGGTGTCTTGTCCCTCAGTGGGGGACAGAGCTCAGACAACTAACTTAGATAACCTCTAAAGTGCTAAAGTTAGATGAGATATCATCTAACTCATGCTCTCACAATCTCATAGTAAACCAGACTTCTCTGTGTTCAACTTGAAGACAATAATCTCCTTATGTATCACGGGTGCCACGAAGTCCAACACACTAAAACCTATTAAACACCAGATGCTACTGTAATTGCAGTTACATGTGTGTGATAGCTAGGCATTAAGTGGTAAGAAGTAACTGGATGCAGGAATGGTGAAATTTTGGCTTTGCCAGTAAGCTCCTTGTTAGAATACTGTTTTCATTAAATTCTTAGCAGTTCAACAAAACCAGTCTTTCTGTCCTGAAGTAATACTCCAACTTAACCTGGCTTAGTTGATTTTTGATGGAGTTTTTCTTCTCGGCCAGTGTCTGGGTTCCAGTCTCAAAGAAAGCACTCTTACGGATTCTGAAAGCAACATCTCTGCTGTGTGGAGGTCATGTCTTTGATGGTAAAAGCTCAGCAATTGTTTTCTTTTTCTGCTCTCCGAAAAAAGATTCGTACACTGGTTTTGAGAGACAGGATTTAAGATCAGTGATCCTTTTTTAAAGCTTTGGTATCAGACCCACAGACAGCTAAGGAAACTTGCTGATTTTTGCCTGGTTTTCTGGAATTTCAAGGCATTTATTGGAAGCGACACTTTCATTTCTCAGAAACTGATCATTTTTTCAGGAAGCTTGACAGTTTTATTGTATCACCAATTTGTGTTTGGTGCTTCACTCTGCAGAGTTGTAACTTCATTCTGCTAGTAACAAGCCATCACCCCTAAGGCTTCTCCCTTGCAGTGCAGGCTTTAAAGAAAGATGATATCAAGACATGCTGCAATCTGAAGCCTGTGGTATGGACAATTCCCCAGTGCCCTATTGACACATGACATTGTGTACAATGCTGGCAAATTATTGGGGAAATTACACTGGGAGGAAGAGTGAGTGTGGCCAATGATATGGCTTCTTTATTGTGGTTTGCTTTGGGAGGGAGGTGCTACAAAACGTATTGGAGTACACATCAGTAACTTGTCTTTCCAAACAGAGGACTTACACGCTGAAGCTGTTAGGCATAAAAGAGAGGTACAATGCTAATTCAAAGGTTTTGTAGATTAACACATCACACTGTTAAGGAGGCAGTGTTAGCTATAACTAACACTTAGCAATTCTCTGATGTCTTGAAGAGCAGAGGGCTTCACTCTTCTGGGTAGCAAGTTAAGGGAAGATGATTTGCTTAGATGTCAGTAAATTTGTGTTCCCAAGTCAGAACAAGACATATCCACTTGAAATGTTTACAAATGAATGTATTCAAAGGTGTTTTCATCTTCCATGTAAAATAAATTGTGCTAACAGAACTGATAACCTGTTCTGACATCCATAATATTATTTTAAAGAATTATAGCAACTAATCAATATGCTCTTTGAGAGGCTATAAAGCAATCAGAATGGCCAGAGTCTTAATTATAAGCACTCTGGAATAAGAAAGGGACCAAAACCATATCTTAATTAAGAGCTGGCATCAGAAGTTATGGAATATTAGTCCAGTGTAAGTGCCCAAGAAACAGCTTCCAGGTACAGGCTGTGATTAATACTTCCTCCATGAAAGGTAAAGTCTAAAAACATGTGGCTTGTGATTCTGGAACCCATCTGCATGGCCCCAAGTGAGCAATCAGGACCTGACTTGCCATTTGCTGTCCAAGTGTGTTTGCAGTTATTATTGCACTATTATTCTCACAGACATGCAAAGTTATGTGGGAAAATAATGTGTAATGTGACGATAAATTCTTGACTGATCCATCCTTTAAGTTTCTGTCTCCGGCTGACAAAATGCCTCTCTAATATATCCAAGTGGGAGAGAGAAAGGGGAACACTACACCTAGAATTCTCCTTTCCATATAAAATGCAGTTTGTATTTTCAAAGGAGATTGGGATGCTTTCAGAGTGCAATTCAGAGTGCTTGCTTTGATATCTAAAATAAAATGTATTCCAAATTTAAGCACCTCTATTTAAGAAGATGATACTGGAGCCCTAGCTCCAGCCATGGAGGTGTCTTCCCAGAAAACCTGGAAGATTATAAGGAGTCAGTGCTTGCACTGAAGAATCTCCAGTCCAGAAAGCCAAGAGCACAGCTCATACCTACAACTGTGTCTAAATGCTGTCTAATTCCCCAGAAGGTCCAGTACAGCATGGAATACAAAACCATCATCTTTAAGTCCAGCACAAAACACTGCAGCTACTAGAGATACAAGAGGAAGGGCTGTATGAGAAGCTAACAGTTAGCAAATTTCTTCCAAGAACTGAGTTCAGGCTAAGTTCCCTCTCAGCTTGCAGGGCATCAGATTCCCATTTTTCTAGGCTAGAGTCCAGGCTAAAGAGGAGTCAAAGGGAGGGCACATTCTGATCTTCCCACTGAAGCAAGGAAACTCCTGCTAAGAGGCAGGAATAGCGTGTCAGAAGAGAGTTACTGGAAAGAGCCTAATGATAACTACACTAGTGAGAGTCTTCAATTGGAAAGAGGGAGATTTTAGTACTAGTTTCTTGTGACATGTTATTTATGCTATTCCTTTTCCCCCCAATGCTCTTTAATATAAAAAGCAGTAACTACCCTAATCCTTCAGAAGTACGGTAAAAATATATTAAAGGGGGTTCTAATCTTATTTAGGTGCCTGGTCTCAGAAGGAAGCTTGTTATAGATAAAGGGTTTAATGTTTAGTACTCAGTTTGGCACCCAAATTTCAGTAAAAGGCAGGAGGTCAGGCATACATTTAGATTCAGAAATTCCTACGGATTAACTCTAGGTGGCTCCCTTTACCTACTACTTTTTTCTTTTTGGCTACTTTTCCAAAAGCTCTAAACCTTTGCTTGATTATCTCAGAGCTCCACCTATACTTAGAACTTTCCATCACCTTGCTGGTGACAAGATCATCACTTTCAGGTGCTGTAATACCTCGGCTGGAATCACCTCAGCAGAACTCCAACTCTTGCCAAGTCAATAGTAAAACCTCCATAGTTTTCAACAGCAGCCAAGCTTGATGAACAGTAATGCTCAAGAAATGCCAACCTCCACTAAGTGTTCTGGGTTCCCCATAGTTCTTTGATGTCATCAATAAAATAAACAGCAAAAAAATAATGATGGCACCACCTCAACAACTTTTAGAAAACAAAAGGTCTTGAACGAATGTGAATTAAGTGCTCTTCTTAAGTAGCATTGTAGCTCTCATAAGAGCATTAAGGAGCTCTCACACAGAAGGTGGCATTACCAAAGAGTTAAATAATAATAAATAATATAATATTTAACAAAATGTTAAAAAATCCACAAGCTCAGGTTACCATGCTGTATCTAGTTCAAGGGATTTTAGGGCCAGCTAAAGTTACAGTAATCCTTCTAAATAATTGATCTTTCTTTAAAATACCCTACACTGAACTCTCCTCTGCACTCACACAGAACAAGCCATGATCATCCTCTAAATATTTCAGATAGATCAGTTACCAGAGTGGAATTCAATCAGCTTATAGCCATTAACTTAGTTAACAAGAAATGAAATGCACAGAATGAAAGGCTGAATTCTCAATGCACATAATTAGAATCTAATATCAAAGGCTGAAAAAACCCACCACTGTGGTTTCCTTTGCAAAGAAGCCATAAACATCTCTGCAAGAAAATAATCTGGGAGGAAATAAGAACCAGAAAGGTAAAAGAAACCTTTAACTTAAAGCTCTACTCATGCTCAGGTATCATCTTAGCTCATGATTTACTTATTCACCATTACTAACATGATTTACAATAAATTTAGAACTGGTAAGATGGCATAAAAGTTTAAGGTGAACAACTCACAAAATTATTCAGTTCAGTCAATTTGTATCTTGTGATAGACAGAGACTACAGAAAAGACCCAAGCAACACATGTATAATTAAAAACAAATCCCAGAATATTTCTATAAAATACAATACTAATGGAATCTGAAATAATTATACGTCCTGCAATGAATCAAATCAACCAGCCAGACACATAAACGAAATATACTCTCCTTTTCTTAAACATCCAATTTTTGCAGGTCTGGTCTTTTCATACCTCTGGCAGTCCTGATGATAAAAGGATTATTTGGATAGATGATCATAAAGATTAATGAAATCCAAAAAGAACAATGAGCTGCTCTGGACAAGAGTGCAGCTCACCATACCCCAGCCTGAGAGGTGTTCCTGACTTTTATCACAACAAAGTAACCCAATGAGCAAGGAAGTTTCCCTCTTTTAGAAAGATACCAAATTATTCGTGGTTTTGCAGATGAGAAGTGACTCCTTCCTTCACAGGGAAGTGCAGACAGTGAAACCTTTACAGCAGAGGCTGCTTTTGCTCTGGGTTTCTGTAATGCTTAGCTGTCCATGGCAGTTTTTTTCCCATACACTGGCATATGAATACGCAAGTAATATTAGAACAATAGCGTGTCTCCAGTGAAACACTCTGCCAACAAGTGAGAAGTCACACACTGCACTCACTTCCCTCCCTGATCCTTTGTGAAACACTGCGTTACACAGGACAGAACGTGACAGTGCAGAACACAGAGACATGCCATGTATATGGACACATGGAATATTATTATAGCCATTTTACAAGTGTTATAGGTACCTGGAGTCACCACAAGAGAGCTGTAGTAATCTCTAGCAGAAACTAAAATTGGTAGGGTATAATTAATGCAAAACATTAGGCAGATAAACAAGCCTGGAAGACTCTGTCCTCCTGGGAAAGACATGCTCCCATCTAAATTAGGCTAGTGCACACACGCTGAACTGCAGAAAATATTCACCTGCTACATGCTCCCATGAGACCATCATATAATTAATGACTCAAGAACAAAGAACTGAAAACCTAGTGTTCTGGGGACTACTCAGCATTATTTGCAGAAGAGTCTCATCTCACTTAAAAGCTACTCATCCGAGTCTGAGTTAGTCACCCCAGACTCTCTTTGTAGTCAACAGAGTCCTCTAGTAAACTGGTACCTCTGGTAGGTCTCCTGTGTCTTAGATGTTTGTCCTAGGGCAGAGGATGTACAGCTGCAGTGATCTAAACTGGAAGACTATTGTGTATTGAGGAGTTAGGGATCCACAGAACAGTTGACCTGAGTGGGCATGGTCCTGTGCTATACTTTTTTGCACTGTGTTGGGCTGTGCTGCGCATGTAACTCGGCCTTTATGCCAGTGCTCTGCTGCTCTTATCACTTGGCTGCAGAATAAATTTTGCCAGCTAATCATAACGAAGGAGCCTGCAAGCAGCTCCCACTTGGCACCAGCAATTACACCACCTGTGTGTGCTTGTCTTTATCTTGAAGCAAAGCAGCGTGTTCTCATGCTAACATCCTTTGTTTGACAGTGGAAATGATAAACGGAACTGTTTACTGCTAAGAAAATCCTATCGGAGTGCTAAAAACCATAATGCCAACGAACCTTAGTACAGATGGAATCAAGTGCAGTCTGCCATGCTCTGACTAGAGGTCTGTCCAGTGCTGGGCTCCTAGCATCTGATGAGACATAACTGCCACAAAGGTGATGAAGTGACTGCCACATCTCTCCTGTCAGGGAAGGCTGAGAAAGTTGGGACTGTTCAGCCTGGAGAAGAGAAGGCTCAGGGGAATCTCATCAATGTATATAAACATTGGAAGGAAGGGTGTAAAAGAAGAAAGAGCCAGGCCCTTTTCAGTGGTGCCCAAAGGCAATGGGCACAAACTGAAGCACAGGAGGTTCCCTCTGAACGTCAGGAAACAATTTTTCACTGTGAGAGTGATAAAAGCATTGAAACAAGTTGCCCAGAGAGGCTGTGGTGTCTCAATTCTTGGAGATACTCAAAAGTTGTCTGGACATGGTCCTGGGCAAACAGCTCTAGGTGGCCTTGCTTCAGCACAGGGGTTGGACCAGATGATCTTCAGAGGTTTCCTCCAGCCTCAGCCATTCTGTGATTTTGTGATTATCTACACTATCAACTTATTCCTTATCTCCAATAAAAGGAATTTTAATTAATGCATTACACAGTTTGAATACTTTTCTTACTGGCATCAACAAAGAATGTCTAACTTTTAACTGCCTAAATCAACAAAGACAAATTCTACCTTTAGTGTATGAGTTGATGGTTTATTGCTTTAATTTGTGTGATGATGGAACACTTGTATGAAAAATGGCTAAGTTTTCTCTCTGGAAAGTGAGCAGTTACTAGTGAATACTGCGCTGTCTCCAAGAAATGCAGAACAGAATCACAATGCTGAATAAAACTTATATTTTCCTTTGAAACCACAGTGAGTTGGAGGAGGGAGGCAAACATAGGACTAGACCCTAAGAAACATGTCTGAGTGAGCAGACCATGCAGAGGCTGGGAGAGTGCTGAAGGTCCAGTTCACCTGGGAGCTGGGACACAGTTCTGGAGCCCAGGACACAGGGGCAGGCAAAAGGCAGAGCCTATAGTTCATGGGAAGGACTACCACCTTCTCGTCAAGAGGAAAGTGTTGGCTATGCCTTTATTTGGACATTTAAAAGCATAGAGCACTGTAATAAGAGTTTCTGATTGAAAACTATATTAAGGAGGAGGAGAAAGGACTTCTTTTCAGAGAATATGGTACAGTTCTAATAAGTTATTAGAAGTTTGAGCTGTCCTGCTCTCCCAAAAGCCAGCATCCTTTCAGTCTTTTCATATCAAGCTTTTCATGTCAGGCAGGTTTCGTAGTTTACTTTTCCTAGTGTTAAATAGCCAAGGTGATTCTCATAATTTGACACGAAGCTTCTGAAGCATGCTTTCCCAAGTAAAACATTACTGAAATAGTAAACATTTGCCATTCTGCTCATCTGTCAAAGATCCTTTGTTGCACAGTTGCAATGTAGGGCATTAAGCTGGAGGTAGCTGCCCAAGCTGGACACAGTAATGGCACTTCTCTGCAGAAACCAGGTCATGTAAACACAACCACCAGATTACTCCCTAACATGCAAGTTTGTCCATACCACTGCTAAGTTACACAGCGCTCTCAGTTGACCTGGAGGTGAATTTGTTCCCTTGGCACTGCTATCACAACTAAATTTTAAAGGCAAGTGAGCTGTTTGTCTCAGCAAAATGAACCTAGAACAGATTAAATGTATTGTCAGTTGCTTTGCTGGATGCATCCTATAAATACCAGCCATATACTCAGTGCTTATAATCCATTTAGTGACTTCACATTTATGAAATGTGAAGCTTAACCTGACAATGTATTTAAAAAAAAACAACTTCAAAGCCTACTTTTACCAGCTTTTAAATGAAGTTCCATAAACAGTCTGGCACATACATGGATGCCTGGAAAGGTGGTACAGGCAACATGTAATTATTGGTGCTGAGTAACAACTTTTGATATTCAAAATCCTATCAAAAGAAGCAAGTGGGGAGTGGAGGCATTGCAAGCTCATGCTGGCAAAAACATGGTGTCCAAAATATGTTATGAAACATGGAATAGCTGATTGCCAGAGATCCTAGGAGAAATATTCCTGCAACTGGACATCCTCACAGACAGCAGTTTAGCTCCTGAGGAAAACATCTCAAAGAAATGTAAATGGAGGAATTAGTGCAGGAGCTGAAACAAGATTTACATGCTTCATACTGAAGCAGTACACAAAATAGGAAGGATGCTGCTTTGATTACAAGAATGGATTTAACTTTTTAGTGGCATACATATCTAGGTATTTAATCAGACATGCAGCTGATAGCACTTCACATTATATCTCTGTGTATCTTGGTAGAAATGCAGTAAGCTACTGAGTGAACATTAATCCTTTGAAAGATCAAGTTCTTATATGGATCCCAAATAGAACGGACTTGGCTTGCACCAAGTTAGGTGACCACACTGTGCTTTAAGTGAGACATCTGCATGAGTCTGGAGAATGACACCTCTCCATGCATCTATACAGAAAGTGATAATAATAGAACCTGCTTCAACTGAACACCAGTAAGTAAGAGATGATACTGAAATCTCTTGTACCAAATCAAGCCTGGACTTCCCTGGTGATTCAAACTTGTCAACAAGGGTCCATTTGTATCAAGTGTGGTACTGGCTTCTGTGCTTCAGACAGCTGACCTCTAGGAAATGCACTAGCCTCCATATGGAGTAAAAGCTGAGTATGCATTAACATATCTCAATTCCTCACCCACGTTTAGACATCATGTTATCTTCCATGGGCACAACTTGCCCCAGACATGACACCAGTCTGAAGAGACCGAGAGGCCGCAACGCCAGAGCATGCTGAAGTCCTTCACAAATATCAATTTAGCTGTAGCCTTTCAAATTGGCACTGGATTTATGCAAATACATTTTAAATCTAAACTAAACTCCAATGCAGCAAGCTGAGTAAAGCTTCAGTCTGGGATTTCTGCAACACTTTGCCTAATAACAGAAAAGATGTGTAAGCAGTGCTTTAATTACCTGACTCTTCTGTCTGGCCAGTAAGGAAGGCGCCTTGCATGGCTTGAGCAGCAGTAGAAGCTAATCCATAAAGCCATTTTCCATCTCTGACTGTAAGTGTAAGTGAATCTTGTTCACAATGTGCTACTAAGAGGTACTGTCAGTACCTGTGATCACTCAGCACACAGACCTAGTTAAAAACCTTCAAACTTTAGAGCTGTGAGTAAGCCTTCAGTGAAAAAGGAGGGGTCTCTCAGTGATCTTGTCAGGCAATGCTTCAGCTAACCTACAGGGCAGCAAGACAAGAACTTTTCTGTTCTAGGTGAGACAAGACAGGACTTCCTTCAGTCAAGAAGGAGAAGTGCAAGCATTTCTAGACAAGTCCCAGTAAGATGAATCAGGAAAAGCTGTGCCCTGGCTGAGAGGATAGCCTAACAGCCCTCTCAGATGCCAGGCCACACTTTTCAATGAACACAGAATACTGAGTTAACCTGTCTTGAACTGATTCAGTTTTAAAAAGATAAATGAAGATACAAAGTAGCAGGCCATTTGTTAAAGCCAATCTATATCAAAATAGTATGCGCAACTGAAGCACGGTATATTTTGTGATAATACTGTCTACCACAGACCTTTTTCTCTTTCTCACCTGCCAGATAAGTGGTGAACTTTGGAAATAAACATATTTAAAAAGAGCTTGATAACAGTAAGTATGACAGATAGATGCAGTGTGCAAGGGAGTAGATATCTATACAGCATGATATGAACTGTATGAACTGATGGCAAAGTACTGAAGGAACAAATCAATGTGGTGGTGTACTATCAGCAAAGTGCTGAAGGGCAGTGACAACGCTAGTGCGGTGTTGGCATGAGCAGAGTACAGTTTAACTCCACCTGACACAACTAAAGGGATCATAGATAAAGACAGGGCAGTATGAGCTGACAAGAAATTAGGATGTGCAAAATAAACATATCACAGACACATCTGAGCCAATTTAAATGGGATGAGGCAAAAGAACTCACACAGGCCTATTTGCATGGAACTTAATTTGGGCTACTCCTCTAACAGACCATAAGCTAATAAGAAAGTAGTGTAGTACAGAAGAATCATATATATACACCTACTACACATGCACACACTTTCAGATACCCTGTATTACATATGAAAGTAACACAACAATTTTGCAAGATTAAATTGTTTAGGTAAGCAAGAATTGTCTTAGGAAACAGCCTTATTTTAATGACAGTGGCCACTACTAAACTACTTTCATGCTTAAGATAAGATTTGAATCATGCTATTATCTTCAAAGTTTCATGTGTTTAAAATGTAAAAATTGTTTTTATCTTATCACTTTTTTGTTTATATCACTTAGAACCAAAATTCTCTTCCTTGGTTTCATCCACATGATGAATAACCTTGGACTACTTGAGACAAATAGCTTCAGACATTTGGATTATCCAATAGAGTTAAGGAGAGGAAATATATCTTTGTAGCTGATGCAATTTTGCTTAGTAGCCAAGGATATTTTTAGAATACAGAAGGAAAAACACCAGAAAGGAAAAGACTTGTAAAGGAACCCCAGATAAAATACCAGAAATAGAGCCAATGTATGCAAAACCAAAGAGCTCAGGTGGGCCACATAAACCCTTAAACTGTTATGTTCCATGCTGCCCTGGCATTAATAAGAAGGCAGCAAGGTATAGTTAGATAAGTCTTAAATGATGAAGAACAAATTTTTGATACTAGCGCAATTTTGGTTGTCTCCATTTTAGGCCATATAAGCCTGGTGTTGAAGGAAAGAAATATTAGGGATCTATTTGAGTAAGCAATAGAGAGAAAGAGAGAATACATTATTGGACCATCACTATGACCACTGAGAAAGTGGTCAGGGTTGGTCTTCTATTAAAATGGCACACAGAATTACAGAGAAACTATACATACTACCGGAGAAACACACCTCTCACAAAAATACCCAAATTACAGTAGAAGCAAGCTGGAGAGAAAAAACAGTAACAATGGACCAGAAGAAAGAAGTACAGTGGATTCAGAATTACTCCAAGCTCTATGAAAGTGAATCAACGAATCAGCCCTCAAGAAAGACAGAAAGAATTCTGAGAGACATTTTAGATTTGTGCTGTGCTAGGAAGACTCAAGTTGTGATAGAAGGTTCTGGAGCCAAGAGATTGCACAAGACATTCCTCCATGCAAACAGACAGTAAGACAGAGCTGCTAGAAAACAATAATTTATATCAATAACCCAGTGGTGATTACAGCTTTACTGTAGTTTTATGGTGAAGAGACATTGAGGAGTATTCCTGTGGTGTTGTCAAGGTAACCTGCAAGTAGTTAAGTGTGCAGTTCTGCTGGGGTTTACATCAAACAACGGACAACTAAGGAAATGAGAGTCAACATGTGCAGAATCTGTGTTTCCTTACAACTTAAAAAGCTGAGACTTCCAGTTGGAGAACAACAAGAGCTGGAGTAAATCTTAGAAGAAAATCTATGCTAGAGATCATTAATTCCTCAGAGACAGAGTCTCCTTTCATGTTTAAGACCAACCAAGGAGGAGCAGGACACAGTCTGGAGATAGCAGGCTACCTTCAGATACACTGTTGATACACTGTGAAAGGATTGTCTGCTTCTTTAATTCCCTAAGTGCTACATATGCATCTTGTGGCCACATCTTTAGCACCAGTACTCATGCTACTCACACTACATGGTTTTGTTATTCATTATTTAAAAAGATGTTTCTGAATTCTGATTTAAGTCATGATTACTTACAAAGTAGAGCACCCACAAACATTTTTTTTTTCATTTATGCTACCTTCTTGACCAGTCACTTAAAAGACGAATGCAAAGAAGTGGTTGATGAATTTTACTTTGCAAAAGAGGGACAGAGAAGTAGAAGGGGCAAGAGCACACACTGTGCCAGTCACTGAGGTGAGATGTGACAACTTGTTGAGCTGTGATCAGTTCCTAGCAGTGGTCCATCCCTTTAAACAAGCTGCTTCTGGCACCAAGATGATGCCGGACTGTTTAAAGCCTCTTAAAGCTCCCTCCTCTTTTACAGGCCTGAACAGACAGTGGCAGAGCCACACTCAGAGAAGAAATCCCTGGGCTTCTCTCTCCCTGCCCCCAAAAAGGCGGTTTATCTCATCAGCATCCACCAGAACTGTGATTGATTAAGGACAAATTCTTCATGGCCTGGCACAATATAAGGGGAGAAAAACGAAATCTCACATTGATTCAAATAAAATCCAAAAATCACCTAATATAAGGATGCTAAGCAATCTAAACCCATAACAAGATAGATATGCCTAAGGCTCCGTTTTAAAGCCTACATACTGCCTACATACTGCTAAATAAAGCTAACTATAAAGCATTTGCAGTGCTGATGAGATTTTGAGTATACAATGAGATAATTCACTTTTGATAAGTCATACTTTTGTGTGTAGCTTTTCAACTTGGCAAGGACACAGTATTTCCCACACATTTCTGGAATACTACACCAGAACATTACAAACAGAGATGAAAAAATAATCTTTTCAGTGAGCTCTCATTTACTGTGGAGTATTCTGTTACTTAGTAGTCACCGTATTCTCCACCATTCACTGTGGGCAGATGAGGTTCCTACATTTGACTCAAGGAGGGCTGATGCAGAACTCAATGCAGACACAGGCATGCAGAAGTAAGCTCTTACCAGGCTCAATGGTAACTGTGTCCACTCAGACAGATGTCTACCATGTTCTTAGATCAAAGACATAATGTATACACTTAAACACAGTGATGTCATTCTAACTGACTGCTGATGGACATCCACCAATTCAAGATCCTTCTGCTATATCACCGTTTTCACCTACCGTACTACAAAAGAGTGAGGTGGGTTGAATCCAGGTGATACCATCCTACCACTTCCCAGATCCTCTCAGTCCAGAATATATGTTTACCCTAAAGTTATGTTGAAATACATGTATGATGAAAGGTAGGCAAGGCACTGCCTTTTCATCTGAAGTTTTAGAATTATGTCTAAAAAGGAACAAAATATAAGGTGATCCTGACCAAGCAGCAATTTGCACAGGATTAATCAGCAAAATAGTTGCAGCAGGACCATCCAAAACAAGCTGCTTTCATTTTGGGACTTCAGAAAAATTTACAAACCACTACAGAAATTCTAAATCTATTGTAGAGCCATGGACAGACAAAAAACCCCAACTGAATGTGTAATGCATTTAGGCCATAAATAAATGAACTGTTAAAACACTCAGAAGTGGAACACAGGCAGAAAATAAAATGCCTGGACCACATGAGGCAATCCACACAAAAGCTCTAAAAATCCAGCAGATCTGTTATAAATCAGGTCCAGAAATACATAAAATTTGATTTTAAACTGGATCTCTTTCAAGTCATTCTTAGTGTCTCAGATATTCATGTAAGACTGTAAGCCAAAAGAACAAATATATTGAGCAAAAAAGCAACTCAGGATCCACCACAAGGACATCCTAACAAACAAATCTGATTGATTGCTGTCCTGTATCAACCCCTTCAGGCACATTCACCCACGAATCCCTACAAGAAGCAGTCTCACAGTCCCTTTCCAAATACAAGACACTCATTGCTGACAGGCCACACTTCCAAACCTACAGAACCCATACTGACATAGCTAAACTGTACCCAAAAGCAGACTTCAAAATCTTCAGCCACATTCAAAGTGCAGCAGTTTTGCATTAGAGCTCTCTGTGTCACACTGTTGTCCCATTTACCCAGAGTCTGCTCTGTCCTTTGGGAAGGGAATACTTCTGTACTGCCTTAAAAACCCTCCAAGAGCACAGAGCTCACATAGAACCACAGAGCCCAGCAACGGCTACATATCTTAGAGTTCCCAAAGACATCTCCGCAGAACCCTTTATCCTGGGAAAAACTGTTAGGATGGACTGCATATGAGTGATACTTTCAAGGTATACTGCAAAGATAATATGCCAACCCGTACGTGGCTTTGGTCACAGAGGGCTACAAAGACACTGGCTGAATCTTAGACTCTGACCAAAAGATTTGAAATATTCCAAAGAGGAGGTCTGCTGGACAATCTCCCTCAGCTCTGCAACATTAGGGGAAACAGCTAACAAAGAACCATGTTTATGGAAATGACAACTCAGCAGATGTGATTTAATCCCCCCAACAAGCACCCTGGCAAATCTGCCTGAATGCAATACGAGCCTGTTCGCTTTACCAGAATAAAGAGACGTAAGTAAAGAGGAAGGGCTGCAGGCAATCCAGCCTCCAGCGTTGAGCTGAGAAGGGGTTGGGATCACACAGAAGACAGAAGTGGCTGAAACTCAAGATTCAGAATAGCTTTTGTTCTGCCAAAGAATAAAACTGATTCTAAGAATGTTCCGCACAATGGGAATTCTGAAACGCTCTTTTGAAAAACATTTAATAAAGCATTTCGCTCCAAATTCCTGAATGGAACCCTTGAGTAGCTCAGAAAAATGAGAATGGCTAGCAATAAATTATACATACATTTGAAAAGATTATAGATAAATGTTCTGTATTACCTTCACCTGCAGCAAGGAAAATCTACTCATCAGTTAATATTTTCCATTCAGCTTAATAGCTTGTACTTTTTAAACAAGACTACAAACTGTACCATAACATTTCTTTTGCCCATGGGATGCAATGAACTACAGAAAGCAATCAAAGTTTCTCAGTGTTTGAATTTGCTTTTGCAAAACAACCTAGTTAGAAATCTCCAAGGAGATACTTCAAAATCAATTGCACTAAATGATGTTCTGATATTCCAACAGCAGGTCAGAATACAAACGAAGCACAAAAAAGCCATACTTCCCTAGCGAAAAGAGAACACATTATTAAAATGGCAATTTGTAGTTAATGTTGAATTAGATTTTGGTCTTGTAGTGTAAAAATTGAAGTTCTGAAAATTATCTTGAATAATTCAACATTTAGAAAACAAAGCACTCTCATTTGTTTTGATCTTTGGTTTTAAAGTGAAGTCAGAATAAAGATCTATTAGCTCTACTTAAAATTTCTATCAGATTCTAGTCCATCCCCATGATCCCAATCATCCATCAGGGAAGCATAGGCTCCACCTCAAGTGCGAGCAAGCCCTTCCCAATGACTGAAGATTGGATCAGGGGATGTAAAGAAAGTATTTTTTCTTTAGCACTCTCCACACACCCGAGGTTGTGCTTAACACTTTTTAACTTGGCTGTTCATATTACAGATGGAAAATGAGAGAAGCAGGGTCAAAATCCATATAACCAAAAAATATCACCTTGAGCAAAACACATACCTTTGTGGTATATAAAACATGTGCTGTGGAGGGGGTTTGTAGAGAACTCCTCCATACACAGGCCACAGACCACTTAAAATTCTGAAGAGCGAACTCTTTCCACAGCCATTGGGTCCAGTGATTAAAAGGTTCATCCCCTCCTCAACCTACAATAGCAATGAAAACACAAAGATGTTACTATGCTGTGTATGTGGCACAACATAGTTTAAGACCCCTAGAGGGAGTTACATGAGCATTTGTATCAAATTATCTACCCATTTCATTAATTACCTGTACATATTTATGCAGCTATTCTGGAAACAGTGGCATAACATGTAGGCTGAAATAATGAAAATCATTTCTATAGTGTCTGAGTATTTCTACAAACTACACTGATTACATCACAATGCCAATACACCACAGTCAGAATCAAATATTCTAATGCAGATTAGGTCCAAGGGTCTTAACAGCATACAAAGCATGCTATCCCCATCAGTGCCATTAATTTAAGCAATGGGAGACAAATCAAACTATTCGGAAAATTTACTTCACTTTGCCCTTTCCTGCTTAATCACAAGAGTTATTTTGGCTGCAGTGCAGTTGTTTTTACTCATTGGATTATTACCCTGTGTGTATATGTGTATATATTTATGCAAAATCACAATCTCATTGTCCATGCTTTACATTACTATATTGACTGCTAAATTTTCTGTTGATTTTGTCCCTTGAGCAAAATTAATAAATATTTCTGCCTCTTTGACCATAAAGTTGTAACTTTACAAATCTGAAATCCCTCACTGAAGCCACTGCAAGTTTTGCCAGAGATAGGACCCTGTTCTCCTGGTTGCTAACTCCTGTACCAACAGAGGGGGCAAGAGGAACACCCTGCTTTAGCTAAATTAAGGGACCTGCTGGAATTACTCATGTTAGTGTTGTGATAACTCCAACTCTTTTTTTAAAATTATATCATCTGCAGTGCTACATAAGATTAGGATATATATGTGAGTAATTCAGTAAAGGTGATCCAGAAAAATTGTGAGCAGAAACCGAATGGTATCTAGATTAGCATTTTAAAAACAATGCAAGTTTTTACTGAGTAAAGACTCCATAGGTAGGCTTGTGAGCTATGCTGTCAACTATTAGTACTGCTCTTTGTGGTGACGAAGCAAAACTACAGATTCATTTTTTTTTCACCAATGCTGTGAATGCAGATTTTTAAAGGAGCCTGTGTGAGTAAAGCATCCAAATTTCACTGAAATTAAGAATAGATGGATGCAGACTCCCACATGCACCTTTGAAAATCTCAGGTCAGTTTTCCCTTGGCCACAACACCAGACGTCCTCTCCTCTCTTTCTTTGAGCAGGATAAACTACATATGTCTGCCTCTGTTGAGCTACTATGCCTACCTTTCTGGACTTGCCCTTCTATCCATATGCTTCTCCAAGTACTTAACATAAGGTACATGAATTCTGGGCTGTTTATGTTAATGTGATGGCAACAATCAGAAGATTCCTGCATATCATCTTACTTTGAAGTTCAGTCTGGAAACCACCACATCGCCATTCGGAGTAATAATAGGAACATTTTCACAAATAATGCCATGATCAACATCAATAACTTGTCCTAGAAAGGATAAAAAAAATAGTTTGTGAAACCCTTCATTAAGCAACAATATGTGACAGCCTCAGTGCATGGCTGAGAAGTATAACTTGGTGAGTTTCAAGCCACTCTTTCATGTGCTCCAGGTTCCCCTAGTGGAAAATCTTGATAATAAATCTCAGCTAGTCAGAAAGACACTGCCAGCAGTAGCCAAGAGTATGCAATGAATTCTAAATTTGATCAAAATATAATGCACAGTATGCAACATAAATACAAAACGCACTATAAAGACATGTTTATTCACAACCTACCTGTATTTACTGTATTTTGGTTTTAATAGATAGTTAATATCAATCAGTAAAAAAGTTCAAGGACAGCCTAGCCACAGGCAGACCAGTTTAACTTCTCTTGAGGATTTAATTAGAAAATGGAATCTACTTTTACTAGTAGCTCTCAAACTTGGAGCCCAGCTCAGTCTCCTTCAGCAACGAGACCAAAGGAGAAAACATTTAATGGCTCACTTCCATGTCTTTTTGAAGCCATAGACACTGTAAACGTGTCTTGTAAGTATTTGCGGAAGCCCATATAACATTTCACTGCAGTAGCTACTCTTACTATTTGGATTTCTGGTGAATTTAAATGTACAATCTCTAGCAGATATTTGGATACTCTGTAACATAAGGACTTTGAAATAAATTCTTCTGGAACAGAAAAAGAAATGAAGCCAACTCTTTGCCTGTTAATAGGCTTTTCTAAGAGAAACCAAACAGCCAGGCTCCTAGATGAGTATCAGAAATTACCTTTACAGACAAGATGCAAAGGAAAAAGACTTCTCTTTGTATTAGAAGGCTGCTTCTTTTATAACTTAGATTAATCTGAACAAAGAAAATGGAGCTAAGGAAAAGTTGAGTTTATTACAAAAGGATATGGTAGCATTTCCTTCAGTTAAGGCTAGATCTACATTTTCCATTAAAAGACTCTTTGTTCAATTGCTTCTGACTTTGTCAAACTATAACAACCTGGCAAAAAATTCTGTGCCATGTATGAGCCCAAGCATTCCTTTATTCCTAAACCAAGTTTTATTTAAAACAGTTCTGTGGTGTCCAACATGAGATTATGGGAAATAAGACAGTTTTGCTGTTAAAAAAAATATTAGGATACAGTGCAGAAATTCTAGTTAAAATAAATCTATGAGAAAAAATATTAAGCTAAGTAAGTATTAGGTAAACTTAATTCTCATTTCCTAACTTCACAGTGTTTGAATGCTTTTAAAGCATACTTATATGTAATCAGAAATACAATTTGGCAGTATTCGTACAAGATGTACAAAATTCTATTTCAACTTTAAAATTTGGAATTATTAGATACACCATGTAAAAGGCAAAAATATTATCTGTTAAAAATATTCTAGTTTTCGTATTTTCACAATGCTGTTATTGACAACAGTAAATGCAAGGCACAAAACAAATATCCCTCAGTTACATAAACTTATATGGGATATTGTCCTGGTTTCAGTATCATGACAATGATTCAAAAGTAAGTAAGTAGTATGCGTTCAAAGAGCCTTTGGGGAAGCTGAATATTAAGATTTTTATTTTCTAACAATGTGGACACATACACATATGTGAGCACGTGTACTTTTATCCACATACAAATCCACTTTGCAGGGATTTCTCAAGTATCAAGACCAAAAGACAATGAAACTTGTCACAGAAAGTGTGCAGCCTGTGGCCTAGATTCATCTGGCCTAAATTCTACTTAAGTCTATGTGCACAATGCTTGAGCTTGGCTGGCTGCCTCTGAGAGCCCACAACCACTCAGGAACAAATCCTAGTCACCACGACTTAGAAGGAATTCAGGCTGAATGAAATGAGTGACTGTAGTAGAATCAAGTCTTGGGAAAAGGCTGCAAAGAAAAAAGGAATGGGGTATATGTATACTAGACCCAAAAGGAACGTGAACAGCATGCTTACATAGCTGAACTGTATTCGGTTTTGTTTTCAAGTCAAATACAGTTCAGATATGCAAGCACCTCTAAAAAGAGCCCCTAGATTACTTTGTTGCTCCAGGAACCACAAACTTTGTTTCTTGTACATGACAAAATGTAACAGCTATAAAATGCCATTTCTTTTAATGCCAGCCAAATATTACCAAGATCTACACGATTAAGACATCAGCTATTTCCACAGCTAACCACCATGCTGCAATCAGATTGTTTGTTATGAAGAGCCTGTGAGAAATCTGAACTGAAGGGCAGCACTGTTGAAATTGCTGAAAAAGGTTATTTCATAAAGAGCACTTTGGTGCCCTCAGCTCTACTGAGGTTTAAGTTTTCAGAAGCCAAAAAGGAGGGAATGAGGTTTTTCAAAACCACAGATGGAAGAAGCAGAAGGGATCTGTTGGGAAAATTAGGAAAAGCCCACTGCAAAAGCTGCCTTTAAGTACTTCACATTGAAGCTGGACACAAAAGGAAGACAGAGGTGACACATAATGGAGCACGATAAGAAATGGATGTACACAGAAAATGCTTTGTGGAGGGTGGAGACAAATAATAGCATCAGAAAGATACAGGACAGGGACAGTAAGGATAAGGTATGTATTAATCAGATCATTTGAGGGTATGGGGAAGTGTAAAGTTGTTAGACTTTCATTTTCAGTTGAAAATTCCCACTTAATTATGAAAAAATCAGCACTGGCTGATTTTTAGTCACTGAAAACAAAGTCGTATTTTTGTCAGAAACTACTGAACCAATGTGTCTTTCCCTCCTACCCCAAAGTAATGAGGTGTTTGAAGACGAAGACCTTACAGTCTCACTTTCTGAAAAAAAAATAAAATAAAATGAGGTGTCTGAGGAGAGCAGGCACTGTCCATGTAAGAATAATATCACCACCAATTACAGTATAGTTGAAATGCCTTTTTCACTGAACGATTTACAGAAAACACTTGAGCAATTTTGTGTATTAGAGAAGCACTGCATAAACACAGTTACAAAATAGCAGCAGGTTAAAATGGAAGGCAACATGGTCTCTGGGGGTATGAAGGCTGAGAGGTTGATTTGCGGTAGAAACTAAACCTCTGTTTGCCTCCTGTCCCACTGCACCAGCCCCCCCCACAGGGAAATGCACACAAATATGAATTAATTACCTTTGATTTCTAAGGGCCCTTCAATGTGTAATTCTGCTTTATCTTCATTCTTGCTGTTATTTTCAGACTCTTGAATAACAGCATTTCTTCTGTAGATGCCTCTCTTCACCTCATCAAAGACTGAAAACATGTTGTAGACACGGGCAGTGTAGCCTGCTAGCTCAGTAACCTGAGAAAGAGCAAATGCTTCATTTCAGTTATACTTCACAAATTCTGGAAATTAAATTTTTGGCCAAAGATTCATGAAAAACATTCCTTGCTATTCTGTGTTGACAATTCTCAAATGCTATTCTGGAATGATCAATGATATGTCTTTGGACACCTATTAATTTTCATTCCTTGAGATTCTGTGTTAACACATTTGCCACCCAGAGCTCCTGCCAGCCTGCAGACAGAAACAGTTTAAAGGGGACAGATTTCAGCCAATATAAGCTATGACAGCTCTAGTAAACAAGGAGGTTGCAGGGGCTGCTCTTTTCCATGGATCAGTAGAAATTTCAACAAACAGAGAATAGCTGTTAGTATATCTGAAAACAGAGAGCCTATCATACACAAGAAAAACAAATCTCTGCATTTTCCAGGAAAATAAAGGTCCACAGAAGAAAAAATGACATCTATAATTATTTGTTTACTTCCCTGTACTCATGAAACCTTCTGTGAGAAAGGTGTGCTTCTCTGTGTACAGCAGGTCATACCAGAGCATCCTAATCTAAAATATGGTACAAGAAAGAAATTACTCTTCAGTCAACTGCGTGCTAGAGTACTTGAGCTACATCTGAAACCTCAGATTAGAACAGGGCATTTTTAAGAAGGTAAGGTCTCTTATAAGGTCTCTCAAAAGGCTTTCTCCCCTTTATTTTTTGGTCCTTTTGTCACAACTTCCACTTGGTAAAGACAGAAACAAGAGATCTCTGGACCTGATAACTTCCTATTCATGGGCAGTGACACCATCAAGAGTTCCCAGAGAACTGCCTCCATCCGCTAGCAGGAAAGAATTTAACCCAGGCATCTTATTTATTATGCATTATTATGTGTTTCTTATTACTTTTATCATGTATTATTAGATGTTTTTTAAAGGACGAATTTTTACACTAAATGCAGACAGCAAGACAAGAGGAGCAAGAAAATGAGTGTAAGATTATAAAATCATTAGGCTGCTGCGGTTAAACACATACAGCTCATGACTGAGTTCACCTGTGATGGCACACTTAATTCCAATATAAAATCCTAAATAAATTTCACTAGCTGTGCCAGATTCAGAAGTGAGTGCTGGTTCTGGCCACATGGTCATCACGCCACTGGAGGTTAACAAATACGAAACATATTGAAAAACTCAGTTAAAAAAGGGTAGTCACTCAATGCTTCAACTTCATCAGCTGTACACTGTTTCGCACTATTGGTAATTGCATTAACATCTGCAAAAAGTACTGAGGTAACACCACTTGAGGCAGTAGGTAGCACACAGGAGCTGTAACACCATTCTCCACACTGGAGTCTTCCTATCAATTTCAGCAGGAGCTCATGCTAGGACTAAGTCCTTTGCACAGCATCAGCATTAGCATTTGATGGAGAGAATCCTGCATGTGATGTACAAAACATGTACCACTGTGCCCCAGAAGAAACATAACTTGTAATAAGTTTCTAAACCATGACCCTACAAACTCACTTTGTCGAAACACTAAATATTACCACCCGCAAAGAAAAGTTGAGCCCACCTCATCTACATGCTGAATTACACTGACTGGAAGAAGGCTGCTTTGGTGAGTCAGGTGAGCAAGAACTGGAAATTCACTGCCATTTGAAGTTGATTGAAGTACACTGACCTTTGGAAACTGCCTGAATCAAAGATATGAACGACAGTGTGGCAAAAGTACCACAGTGTCCCTTGAAGAGAAGTATATATGTAAAATTAAGATTGAAATTCACAAAACTGGTCTTTGATCTCATGCTGTCTGGATTAAAATCTCACTATGTGAGATTCGACATCTCACAAAGTGAATTTGTTCAGTTGTTTGTACTTCTTTGTGGGTATTTTTGTTTCCAAAAATAAAACCACAGTGTTTGCAAGTCCTCATGTACATTATATAAATTACTTCAACATTGAAAATAAAACAGAAATTACATCATTGTATAATAGGTTATCTGGCAGTATCTTGAGAGCAGAGGCCAAGTAGGGAAACAGCTAAAGAAGCATAGGTCTAAATCACAGTCCATTAGAACTCCTTTAAAAAAAAATGACTCTGGCTTTGTGAGAGTCCATATTTGAAGGTGCCAAACTACCCCTCTTCCTCCAATTTACAAAGTTGTAGCTATCATGGCTGGACTCCAAGGTAACAGAATCCATAGTTTTTGTTTAGCTGCCTAAGCTAATGTGTGCCTCCTTGCACTGCACTGTAAAGGAGTCACCACCAAAGGGATAAGTATAAACCAAATAACAAATGCATAAACAAGATTCAGAAGGAAATGTTGAGGAGAATAACAGCACTGCCTCATTTTTATTTTGCTTAACAGTCAGCACCGAGAGAAACCCCCAGGAGAGATCACAGATGAAAGCCCAGCATTACTGCCATTTGGGTAAGGACCTGAAACAACATCTCTGATGTTCCAGATTAACCTCTTGTACTTACAGACTACTTGCTGTCCCAAGGTGGATTTTATTTTTTTGCTGAAATTTCTCTACTTTCCAAAATTACTTACAGTTTAACAGGTTCACAGGATACTGAACAGGCCCTCTAGTTTAGATTGCCAGAAATAAGTATTCAATTTTCTTTTTGTTTCATACAAAACATGACTGGAACAGGTTGCCCAGAGAGGTGGTAGTTGCACCATCCCTGGTAACATTCAAGGTCAGGTTGGATCAGGCTGAGCAACCTCATCTAGGGGAAGATACCCCTGCTCATTGCAGAGAGGTTTGGAACTAGGTGATATTTAAAGGCCCCTTTCAACCCAAACCATTCTGTGATTCTGCGACACTTCCAACAGAAGATTACTCAAACATTGTAGGCAGACAGTCTGAATTCAGGTCTGTGCTCCAAACAGAGGAGGAATTTGAACCTTTATCATTCACATTCCAGGAATTTCTATTGCTCTCTGATGGCGTCTGAACACAGGTATTAAAAATGATACTTACATGTTGCACCATGCTGGCAGCTGTGCACTTTAGACTTTTTGTCAGCTTAGCTCTAAAGATCAAACTATCAGTTCAAAGATCTCCATGGATTTAATTGCAATGGAATTTGCCTTTAAAACCAGTAAATTCTATTGGGTTATTTTACATTCTATATTAAATGTAAATTCTTTTTTACTTTTTTTTTCTCTTCTCTTTTATGTCTGACAGTTTTACAATACCTCTTTGTATGAAGACATAATTCTTTCAATAGCATCTGCTGCAGAGATCAGCAAGTTTCGGGATGTAGTAAAAGCTTCTGTTCTTTCACTAACCATTGCCTGTTTCTGGCCATCTTCCAATTCTGAAAGTAAATAAAGTTTTCTGTTAAAATATTCATTTTAAAATTATCTCTACAAATTAAATTATGATTCGAATATGAGCCAGCATAGAGCAGCTTTTCAGTTAAGAAAAGGTTATCTCTACAAAGACAACCTTTCAAAAAGAATTGGTGAATGTAACTAGCATAGATAGCTTAGTTACAAAGAATAAGTAGGAGGATGTGCAATTCATCTTCTTATGCAAAACATCTAATCCTTTTATAATATTTGTCTACCTACATAATTTTCTTTTTAATATATCATTATTCAACCTGAATTTTTCAAAATAAGAAAAAAGTGAAACCTAAGCAATGATCTAAAGAAGATTTTTAATATAATTTTGACTGTTTTCACCATTATTCATTTTCAGCCTTACTTATTTACTGACTTCTAAAAGGAAACACTCATACTGATGGAAATTTGGCAACGTGATTATATTTCTGTAACAAGCAATAAGCTCTTTTATTATCAAAGGCGTGGTTTAAGTGGGATACCTCTCTCCCACAACACAGTTTCTCTTCTCATCTGACCCCAGAACAAAGTTATGATGGTTTGTTTATGACATTGTGTCCTATTAGCAAGAAAACTCCTGTTTTAAAGAAAGGAGCTGTCCCATAAGAACATGTCAGCAGCATCAGAGAAGCAGAAAAGAACAGAAATTATAGAAGATACATGTGAAATAAATACATTTCCATTTAACATATATATATGTACTCTTGCTACCATGTGACCTACAGATTTATACAACATAGCCAACTTGCAATGTTTGCTTCTTGAACTAATCAAGATTTAGAAATAAGTGGCTGAGTATTTTGAGACTGAATGTTGTTTAAGTCTTAATAGTTGCATTTACAAAACTGAAGAAAACAATGTGTAGCAAACAACTCTTACAGATTTTTCACATGCAATATTTAGCATGAAAGGTCCCAAGGGTCTTCTGCATCACATGACTTCAGAGATATCTTTATATATTGCTCAAGTCTGTTGCAGAACAGGGTCTGGATTTTTTTTTTCCTAAGTTTGTAAAGGTTTTTTAAGTTTTTGAGGGTTTTTTTACACTAAGTTGCTGCTAGGCACCAGGCTAGGCAAGGTAATAGGTGGATCCAGTGTTGCAGCTCCTGTATTACTATATATTAACATCCTCTGTGATGTTTGCACAGTGCTGATGGTTAAGAAAATCTATGAGGAATTCCCTGCAGGTGTAAAGCAATTGTAAATTTTATGGGTTAGATCAAGCAATGCAAGAGTATAGCAATCAGTATTTTTTTATTTGGTGAGTGACTGTCTCAACTCCCTGACAAGATTAGATTCTAGAAATCTGTTGTCTAGAAATCTATATGCAGTACCAAAGTCAGATGTATCTGTCTTTATTATTTAAATCTAAATGTTACACTGTTTTCAGTTACGCACCCATAAAGGTAGCCCTACATAATTACATCTGAATTGCTGAACTATACTATGGACAATTTAGGAAAAGCTTTTTTTAAAAAAAAAAAATCTTACATCATGTTACTCTTTCTGACCTCATATGGGGGTTTTTATAACAATTTTAATGAATTGAGTCTACATCAGTACACTGTCAACTGGTTGTATGCAATCTAGCCACCCGAGACACAACGAGAGGCATGAGTTAAAAACAAAACAAAACAAGACAGAAAGCCTTTTGCAAAGAGATTACAAAATTCTTGTTCGTGTAGTTCTCACTTATTTTAAAAAAATAATTTCTAATCCAAGAAGAATAAAGTTAGGGAATAGAGGGAATTCAGGTAATTCATTAGTAAAAACCAAATTGAAATTTGTTTGTTACTTGTCAGAGAAGCAGGTTTTGCTGATCTTTCGATGGTTTCATCTTTTGATGAACCACCACAGTTAAATGCTTCAGGAATCCAGTATGGTTTAACTACACTAAAGCAGCATTCCTCCTGTATGCAAATGCAGAATTTACTGAGGGCTGCTTCCAGCACCCAGGCTAGCTCATCTAGCAAGAGTTTAGTGAACTCTACAAACTACTTCCTCGGTCATTTTAGGGGAATTTGAAAAATTAAAATTACATAGAATTTATGAGGATTTCACTGTTCCAAAACACAAGCTCTTCTATTATATGCCTACTCCACCAAGATTACTTTTCTTTAACTTGTCCAACACATATTTCATATGGCTGGCCTCCTGTGTTTGAAGAAGTGGTGCATTCTAACAGGGCAGACAGACTGTCTCCATCTCATACAGAATCTAATATTTCCCTTTTCATCTTCATTTATGTAATTGATAGTCATACTTGTTTTATAAACAAAGATAAGTGTTCACCATGTCTAGAGAAATCAAAGTCTTGCTTCCAAAAGTAGTTGCTTTCCGCAAACTGATGAGAGACACGTTTGGAACACCAACGGTTTAATAAAACAAGAATGAAAAATGCTATCAAATGTGAATCTTGGCCTTGCTAGTTAATTTCTTCCCTGAAATACGTAACAGAATTAGCAAATTTCAGTCAGAAATATCACTGTCATTTCTTTTTATTGCAGGATTATTCTTTTTTTTTTTTCCTCTGAAGAAATGTACAAAACCTATTGCTCTACACCTTTTATCTCCAGTCATGGTACCAGTTTTTTGCATATTCCTGATTCTGGTGATTTATCCTAAAGTAATAAATCCACCACCTCTTCCTTCAGATATGAACATATTTGCATCTGACCTGCTGAGGCATAAAGCACTGTTTTCCCATTCAAGCCAACAGTAAGTTCAGATCTGCTTGATTCTTTGAATATCTGTTATACTTTGAACTGGTCTTGGCAATGTTGATTTTTCAGTATTATGTTTGCTATCCATGCCTCAGGACTCTATAATAATCACCCTGCTTTAACAGTTTAGGTTTCTGGTGGCAAACATTCTTCTGCTTTCAACATGAGCCATCACTGCATCTGCTTTTCTCCCACATTTGAAAAGTATTTCTCAAAAGAATACTCATGAGTAACAGGAATGTTATTTAGCTTAGCATGAATACACATCTTTTTTTTTTTTTTATTCATGCTGTAATACCAAGAAGGTATTTACAGTTGTGGTTAAATGATCTTTTTCTTGACTGTACTCATTCCTGTCTTAGCAGAAAGACTCTTATCACTTTTTCTGTTGTGCTAATAACCTTCACAGTGAGGTGAAATGGCTTTGTACAAGCTCTTCTGTTTGGAATAGGACCTCCTAATATGGTGAAATGGCCTCATACAAACTCTTCTGTTTGGAATAGGACCTCCTACTTTTAAGCTGTTATCAGGAAGCCAGCCAGGGTTCTGATGCAGTACTCTCCTGATCCATGTGCTGGGCAGTGGCTCAGACAGCTGAACAGCACCCGTGTACCAACACAACAGCAAGTAAGGTAAACCATGTGGCAGCTGCAGGGTGTCATCCTACAGATCAAACCAAGCTTGTCCAGCAGGACAACCCTGATTTGGAGTATAACTAACAAGATCTGTACAGAAAAGAATTCACTTTTTCCTGATTAAGTATATCCAACTTAGAAATGATCCTTCTACACACATTGCAGGATCCATGCTTAAAGAATTGTATGGAATTTGTAACACATTGTATGGTTGTAATTGGGCATAAGGAAGCCTGTTGAGGCAAACTTACCCACTTACTTTCACTATGCCTCCTTAAGTACCTTTATTTCTGCTCTCTCCCTCTCATTTTTATATATAGCATCTGCAATAACAACACTACCTCAGCCTCATTTCACTTCCTGGAAAGTTGCGACAGGATGGCAAAGATCGTACCATCCAAGCCTGGAATCTGAATATTGCTTTCTCTTCTCCCAGCAAGTCAGTGAAAAATAGCGGTTCCTAACAGCTCAACACTTAAGAGAATAATTATTTATAATTACACTATGGTTTATGGAAGGAGGAGATAAGCAGTACAGGGAAGTTAACAGTATCATTTTATAAGGTAGCAGGAGATGCTACAAAAATCAGCCTGCCATTTCAACAGTGGCTAGTAAAAAGAACCTGCAATTATCACAATCTCATATGACATAAGGATCCTTTAAATCCTGAATTCATGCTGTTTATCAGGTTTATGTTCAAAATTGGATCTTTTGTGTGGCTCTTCCCTCAGCTGACCTGCTGTGCTTGAAAGTTACACACAAGACATGGACACTGTAACAAAATCTGTGAAAAATAAATAAATATGAATAGCATTCAGCGGAAATAAAGTCTTTTGTGGATGTAAATTTAAAGAAACATTTAGAAATTAAGTCAAAAATGGTATTACCGCCATCTGCAAATCCTGTTGCGGTGATGATGGGCACAGCGACCATAATCATACCACAGCTACTCCAAACATACTTCATCAGGAACTGCTCTAACATGATGTACCATAAACGTTTGGACAAAATGAGATTCATTTGATCAGCCAAAGCTTTGTAGCTTTTTTGCAGTTGTTTCATTTCTACCTACAGTTAAAACAAAACAGAGCAATTGGTAAAATGCAAGTAAGATGCACATGTCATACAAGACACATTCACACACTGCAGGAAATAATTGGGTACCCAGAGCTGAGACTTCTGAGCCACATCTGCTATTTTCACAATGCTGCAGTCTCACAGCAAAAGTGCAACAGCTTTACGGAAGTCAGTGGACCTGCTTCTTATTTATGCCATCATCCCTTGATAGAACATTGGCAGGTTTTCAGCTCTTTAAGATCTCTGATATATACACAAGAATGACATACAAGGCAGTCAAAACAGCTGATTCTAACAACCAAAATAAGATTGATTTCACATCCTTTTAAGAAAGCTGCAGCTGTAGAGTTTCACAGCAAATTAAACTCCTCATATTGGAAAGCGTTTGGGGATCAATCATCTCCAATGACTTAAAGTTGCAGAGCTGATTCCTGAAATGCAACACTGCTTGTTTTTGTAAGCAGTCTGGAGGAAGAGAGAACTATCCCAAGAGGTTTAACAAGTCAAAGACAGATGCAAGCCACTATGATATACTGCATGCAGTTCAAGCCAGTATATGTAGGAATTGGGAGAAAAAAAAAGTTTAATTTAGCTGCACTTAAAACATGACCATAGCAGCTTTTGAGAACAACTGCTTCTACCAAAATACACCATTTACATTATATAACCACTGCTTGGACTGAAAGAGTAATTCCTCAGGCTGCTTTCTAGCTTTCATTTTCACCTTACATGAAACAACTTGGTTTTCTAAATCGTGTTTGAAAGGTGTTACAGCTAAAATTAACTTCTAATAAAAATATGAAGAGTTCTTTAATAAGGCGGCTTTAAAACAAGCTATTAGTTTATGTAACTGTGACTGCTAGAGTACTGTACTTAAGCTATTTTAAGACTGATGACTGCATCTTTGCTTAGCTATGTAGAAGAGTGTCAAAGGTTGTAGTGCTCTCTGTACTATCACCGAGTTTTCCCCTAGACTTTCTGGTGTGCCTTGGTTGCTATTTCTGCAGTATTAAATCTGGTAGCTCATAAACATGGGTGAAAAAAACTAAAACAACAAAGCCTGGAAAAGTTAAGCAGAATGGACCGAGTGGGGAAAAACAACTGAGATTAGCTCTCCAGAAAAGAAAAAGATACAGCTGCAAAACAGGAACACTGTCAGAGCATAAGGGAACTATGGTCTGCTCCCCCCACATACCGCCTGTGAGACAGCATTTCCTAAGAAATGGGAAGTGCTTGCTGTAAACAGGTTTAAATGTCAGAGGGGCCCAAAGTGCTCTGGGACGGCAGCAGGGGAAGCACGCGTCGGCTCCAGCACCGCAGGACTGACCCCAGTATCCTCCTAGTTCTCTCCTTCTTACCTTGTGCCCTCGGTAAAAGGCGATCTCTTCCACGTTGGCAATGATGCGTGAATGCATGAAGCGCAGATAGCCCTTCTTGTGAGCCTCCTCAGCCACCAGCTTACCAAACTTGGGCGAGCAGGCTTTGAGCACACGAGCCGTAGCATAGACGACAAGCCCGGCCAGGACTGTGGGCCCGATGGGGTTAGCCCCCCGGGACCGCGCTGTCCGGATGAGGGTGTAGGAGGTGAGCACGACGTCCAGGATGGGCTTGGTGAGGTTGGAGTAGAGATGTGCCACGGATTGTGAGAACATCATGATGTCCTCGGTGAGGGACTGGTCAGGGTTGGCCAGCCGCCCATCCATGCTGATCACTCTGTAGTAAGTCTGGTTGGCAAAGTAGGTCTCATAGGCGTGATCTACTAGGCGCGTGCGGAAGGCAAGGGCCAGCTTGCACTCCAGGTACCGTATGGTGCTGTTGACGAAAGTGGCGGGGATTGCAATCATCAGCCATTTGATTAACTTGAAGACAAAGCTCCTGGGCTTTTTTTCCACGATGCTCTTTACAATCTTCCCATCGAGGGCGGCCACATAGATGGAGAGGAAGGTCCTGGAAACCAGAGCGACCGAGTGGAGGCAGAGCAAGCCCAGCTCGGAGCTCACCAGCTTTGGAAAGAACAGCTTGCGAAGTTCCAGCAGCTGCTGGAAGAATTCTGCGTCCACTGCCGGGGAGGCTTTCTCCCAGCTGCCGGCGCGGTGCGGCGCCTCCCGGCCCGTTTCAGCCCGGCCGGCATCCTTTGGGCCGCCCTCGCAGCCCGCCCGCTTCATGCGCCTGCGGATGATGGGGTAGAGGACCCTCAGCCCATACGCTGCAGCTACCAGGCACGCAGCCCTCTTCGCAGCGCTGGTCCTGTCCCATTGTACCCGCTGGGCCGCCGCATGCAGCATGTGGGTCATCCTGCCCGGCCGCAGACACCGCTCCGCGCCGGTCCTACCGGGGGCGGCTCACGCCCAGCGGGAATGTCGGCCCCGCCGGGTCTTCATCGGGTTGCCGGAGTCCCCGGCTGCCCGCCACCCGCCCTGCCGTGACAGATGCCGAATGAGCTCTGCCTCCCAGGGGCGATGGGAGCCTTCAAAGCGCGGCGCGTTGCACAACGCAGCCCGGCGCCGCGCAGCCCGCCCCGCCGACCACCATTGGCTGCGCCGCGCGGGGCGGCT